>CAUYON010213446.1:0-27307 GCA_963573935.1 Arctocebus calabarensis
ACCCACGAATGGATTAATAAATTGTGGTATATGTACAGCATGGAAGATTATGCAGCCTGAAAGAAAGATGGAGATTTTACCTCTTTCATGTTTACATGGATGGAGCTGGAACATATTCTTCTTAGCAAAGTATCTCAAGAATGGATGGAAAAGTATCCAATGTACTCAGCCGTACTATGAAACCAATTTATAGTTTTCATATGAAAGCTATAACCCACTTATAATCCAAGAAGAAGGGGTGGAGGGAGGGAAATTGGTGGGACCACACCTATGGTGTATTTTACAAGGGTACATGTTAAATTTAGTAAGTGTAGAATATAAATGTCTTAACATAATAACTAAGAAAATGCAGTAAAGGCTATGATAACCAGTTTGATGAAAATATTTCAAATTGTATATAAAACCAGCACATTGTACCCCATGACTGCATTAATGTACATAGCTATGATTTAATACAAAAAAAAAAAAAAAGTCACCTAGTGCATCTGGAACCTGGCAGAAAGGTCAACAGGTGTTCCCAGCCTTCAGTTCTCTTGGCATCCTGCAGAGAGGGATGCTAGGGCTGCTGCAGAGCTGTATCTGTGTATCTGTGTCATCGGAAGGCTCTACTCCCTTTTGTTCTTCTTTCACAGACAGCAAATGTGGATGTGTCTTTGCTCCTGAAAACAGGGAAAGAATAAGCATGTAGGACTCAGGCACAGGTATACAGAGACCTTCTGGAGATGCCGGCTGCCTGGCACCTGGAGAGTCTTGGCACTCTCGTTTCACAGGAAATTAAATCCAGGCAGAGTTGACTCTGACTGAACAGGAAGCAGAGCTTATCCATCTCCCATGGGAATTCTAGCCTCTTCTAGGAGCAGAGAATAATCCATCTGGGCCACCCCATTGCCAGGCAACCCAGAGAGAGCCTCTAGCATCATTCATTTGTCAGTTCCACTCCATAACAGACATGCCCCATCTGAGGCCTCAGACAAACCAAACTCTTTGTTCCCCAAGCATGCCACCTACTCTGTACCCTTGTGCCTTTATACATGTGGTTCCTGGTAACTGTGTCCCTTTCTCTACTGTCTACCTAGAGAATTTGTTCCAGATGTCAAAGAGACAATCAATCAAGACCTGAATTCTGTCTGCTGAGACCTCTGATAACTCTATACACACAAGATGCCAAAAAAATGTATACAAATTTTAAGCAAAGAACAAACTGCATTAAAATTATATTCAAGTCATGCTTGACTTCTGCAATTAAAGGAAGTGCTCAAATATGGCTTGTATTTAATTTCTGTTATCAGTATATATTGATTATTACAATTTTTCCCTTTCTTAACATGTGTATACATTTTTTGGCACCTTCTGTGTGCCCCAAAACACAGGTCTGACAATTAAGGTCATGAACTTGCCAGTGTGCACTTACGTTGGCAGCAGTGTACAAACAACTCAGTAAGAGTTTATACATTGGTGGATCAGTGTCTCACAGCCATGTTTGTGTTGACGTGTGGCAATGTCTTGCTGAATGGCATTCATTATTGTTGTTGCATGTCTTTGTGTGCCATCCCAAGAATGTCAGAGATTAAACAAAAGCAACAAACAAACATTCATAAATTTCATGTTAAACTTGGCAAGAGCAGAAATGAAATCAGGAACATGTTAGGCCAAGTTTATGGGGATAATGACATGAAGAAAATAGCGGTGTACAAATGGATTAAACATTTTCTGAGGAGAGAGAAAGTGTCACTGATAAAGAGAGGTCACAGTAGCCAGTAATCAGCAGAACTGACAAAAACATTGCAAAAATTAATTGAATTGTGTGTTGAAATCATTGGCTTAGTATGAGAAGCATAATAGACCAAGTAAACATTGATGGAGAAACAATTAGGAAAATCTTAACTGAAAATCTTGGCCAACGACTCATGGCTCTTGCACAACAACAATGCACCAGCTCACACAGCACTGTCTGTGAGGGACTTTTCAGCAAGTAAACCAATAACTGTATTAGAACACCCTCCCTACTGACCTGATCTGGCCCCCAATTACTTTTTTCATTAGCTGAAGATGAAGGAACTATTGAAAGGAAGACATCTTGATGACATTCAGGACATTAAGGATAATATGAAAACAGTTTTGATAGCCGTTCCAGACAAAGAGTTGCAAAATTGCTTTGAAGGGTAGACTAGGCTGGAGTGAGCGCACAGCTTCCCAAGGGGGGGTACTTCAATGGTGATCCTAATGACATTCAGTGTTAGCACTTGTGCATTTTTTCTATGAGTTCACAAACCCAACTGTCACACCTACACACACACACACACCCCCTTTCATACATTGGGAAGAATTAAATTTGCTCCCCTGGGGGTCCTGCTAACCTTTGTTGCACCCTATTTCTTTACACACTCCCTTTCCACTAAACTATGAGTTCCTTGCTTGTGAAGATCGTGTCTTTTTCATCACTATGTTCTTATCCCCTAGCACACAGCCTGCCACAGAGTAAGCAATCAGAGAAGCTATGATTTAATAATAAATAAATAAATAAACAAATAAAAGACAAAAAAAAAGATATTGGATTGGAGTGGATACACCAAGCACCTTCTGCCACTCAGCCTTAGCACATGCTATTCCCTCAGCTTAGGAATGCTCTGTCCATCATTCCAAATGACTGGCTCCTTCTAGAGATGTCAGCTTAAATTGTACCTTCTCATAAACGCAGTTTATTCTCCCACATGTCACCCTGTTCTTTTTCTCCACAGACTTTTCTTAATTCATAATTTCATATGCATTGCCTATCTTCCCTACTTGACTATAAGCGCCAGGATACATGGAGCTGTGTCTATTTTGTTACTGTATCACAGGTGCGCTCCATGCTTTGAATAGCACCTCGCACCCAGTAAGTGCTTGGTAAGTCCAGAAGGAAAGGAGAAGGAGGAAGGAGGGAGGAAGAAAGAGAAGGATGGAGCGAGGGAGTGGGAAGAAGGGAGGGAGAAAGAGAGCAAGAAGAAGGAAAGAAATGGGCCAGCACTCCTACCAGAATTAATTTTGTTCAGACATATCAGCTGCTTGCAGGTTCCCCTAAGAAAAAAACAATGAACAGTCTGTGTTCACATCCAGGGCCGCCAGGAAGCTGAGTGAGTGGGGCCAGCCACTGCCTCCGGGGTGGGAGGTTCACTTCTGCTTCTATTGCCCCTCCTTGAGGAATCTCAGACTAATGTCACCAACCTTCTCTGATTCAAATTTCCTCACTGGAAGATAAGTGTCATGGGCTGGTTTGGAGATCTCTACCCAGAAGATCACATCATGTGCTCACCTGATTCTGAAATGATCTCGAAAGAAGGTTAAATTTCCCATATCAACTTTCCGTCTGCTTCCCCTCCTAAAGAGAGGGCAGTGGGGATGGGAAAGCGACTTAATCTGTAGTACTTTGCTGGAAGGAAAAACACCAGGCTCAGAAGGAATACAGGTTTTATTCTTTCTCCCTCGCCCCTGCCACACAGCCCCATTCCTTCTTGCTCTTACAAAAAGTGTTCTCCCCTTGCTGTACAGTAGCCTTACCTGGGCCATGTTTTAAATTATTGACTCCAGTGTCCCAGCAGGAGGCATTCTGATTCAATTAGCCTCCTGGTGATGCGGAGAGGCTCCAGGTGATTCTGGTGGACAGCCAGAGCTAAAGTCACCACTGCAAAGTTGGCCTGCTCATCCAGGTGTTAATAGCCTCATAGGGATGTGACTGCCAGCATGTCACCTGAGATCATTGTTGTCACCTGACAGAAGCCCACAGCATCTCTGGGCACCTGAACTACTTAGATCTGGTAACACTTAAGACATAATAGGTCCCGATGTTCCAGCAAGAGGCTCCCAAGCAGCAGAGAGGATTGAGAAACAGGAGCCAAGGCTGTAGCTCCCTCAGGAAGTGAACTAACAAGGTCACCTGGCTGGGACTTTGCTTCCCTTTCCTTGTGACTCCTATTCTCCCTCTGGCTAACATTCCTGGAACCACCTGAGTCAAAGCCTTCCCGGGGACAGCTCTCCTGCCAGGTTCTCCCTGGTCCCACAAATAAGAAATAATAGACTGCAGAAATAAGAAATAATAGCTTGTGGTTTATTCCGAATATAATCCTCATTGTTTCAAGATAAACATTTTTTAGAAGAGAAAAGTTGTCATTACATCTATGCTTAGAAAAATAGCTCTGGCAGTGGGGTTTTTATGAGTACTACAATATCTTCCAGGCCACAAACTTTTACTGCATTTCTTGTGAATACCAGTCACTGAGCTAGGGGTAGGAAATTTTTTTTAAATAATAAGATGCAATCTCTCCTCTCCAAGAGCTAGTGAGGGAAATAGGCTGGTAAACAGACCAGTGTCTACAACAAAGGTGAAAATGTGAGGCCAAGGAGGTCTCCAACGTGTCCTGGGAGGCTGGAAGAAGATTTCGTGGACTAAGAATCAGAGGATGGCTAGGAGTTGGCCAGATAGAGTTGGGGAGGACTTCTGAGACAGGGGTCAGTGTGAACAAAGGCTGGGAAATGAACAGGAGGGACCGCCCCACGAGAGAGGAAACTGATCGAGAGGAGAAAACCACAAGGTGTAGGGGACAGGAGCCCTCATAGCAAATGCTTATGCATTGTTTTCTCTGTGGCTGGCACTATTTTGAGTGTGTTCATTCATTCATTTATGCATTCATTTGCTTCATTCTCATAGCAACCCAATGAGACAAAATTACCACCCCTACTTTACAGATGAGAAAACCAAGTCACAGGGGGATGTGACTCCCAAAAATCACACAGCAAGTATAGCAAAGCCAGGCTTCACACCAAGGCAAGCTGGCTCCGGAACATATACGCTTAACCGCCATGTTCCACTGCCTTTTATGACGGATCACTGGAAGACGCCCTGTTATAGAGACGAAATGCTATCATATAGGGCTAAGGGATCCACTAAAGAATTTTATATCAGACACTGTGTCATCACAAGCAGGTGGGGAAGGAACTGAGGGGCAAGTTCTGAAGAATATCCATTGGAAGAGCGGTAGGAGACCAGAAGAAGAAAAGTCTGAACTAGGGTCACTGTAGTTAGGATGGAAAGGACAAAACACACTTAGAAAATATTCTGGCATTCAAATGAGAAGGACTGGGTGATTGATGAAAATTGGGGTGATGGGGTAGAGTCAAGAACGCCACTTGGAGTTCTAATTTGGATAGAAAATAGTCTAGGGTGAGGAATGATGAAATCAGTTTGGGACATGCTGAGTTTGGGGTACAGAGGTGGGGCACCCAGCGGGGGTGGGGGACAGGTTTTCATGTGCATGGGCTTCTGCATTGGTGAAGGGCTCGATGGTTTCGTGTGAGTGTCACGGGGCAGAAGGGGAGTAGGGACTATGAAGGGCAGGCCCCACAGCCCAGCTCCGCCCAGACCTCCGGACACCCCCCACAAAGCAGATCATCAGGATCCGCCATGCGTCAGCCTCTCCCAGGCACTGAAGCCCTCACTTCTTGGCTGGCACTCAGCTATTTCTGAAAGGAAGGAAAAGTTAGATTTTTCACTTATCAAACTCTATTTGTTATTCTGACTTAATTTCTCTGCAACCAGGGTTGGAAGCTTTTTTAAGATGCAAAGTTATTTTGATCTGAAAGCCACAATTGCTTCATACCATCCCAACAGGTCAATTTAAGAATGCAAGGGGCTGACAGCAGGACTTCCAGGCTCACTCCTGAGAGCTGAAACTCATTCCAGCGAAGGAGGGAGGGCCTGTCGGGCAGGTTGCTGAAGTAGCAGAACGCCTTTGACTGGTGCCATAGATTCAGGTCGGGACATCTTAGCCAAAGTTATGGCCCCGGAATACCAACTACCTCTCGGTGTTCTCTCTAGCCTTCCCCATCCCAGATAAAGACAGAAAACGCAGCGTTTCTGAGTGCAGGAGACGGCCTGTGCATGTGCCCCATTCCCAGAGCCTATCCCGAGGAGGCCCCTTCCTTCTAAGTCAGCCTCCAGGCCAACACGGCCGCTCCATTTCATCTCCATCCTGCATCCTTTTCAGCCTCACTCTTTACATCAGGAACACAAGTCCGCACCAAGCATGCCATTGAATGCACGTGGTATCCACCATCTACCACAAAACCTCATTATTTGCTCAGCCTGACACCTCCCTCATTCACATATTTTCAGAGATGTCAGAAATCTTGAGGCGGTAGATAAAGCTCAAATTCTATTAAGTGGATATTGCAATGACCCTAGCTGTCGATCTTGAGTTAAACATCCTCGTTGTCTCATTTGCTGGGGAGACATCTAAGACCCAGAGAGCGAAGTGACTCGCCCAAGGCTGTGTGCCATTCAGGAGGAAGGCAGGGACCTGACCCCACTTCTGCCCACACTATTCTTACCTCACTTTGCTTCTCCTTCTCACCAGTTTTAGCACTGAGGCTGCGATGTTCTTGACTGTAAAAGAGAAAACAAAGAGGATTGCAGGAGGCGGATGCTTCTCACCCACCATCACTAGTCTCCTTCAGTCCCAAGCAGAGGAAGTGGAGGAGAAACTCCGAGAGCCACGGGTGGTCTAAAGCCCCAGAGTCCCCCCTTACGACCTGAAAACGTGTGCAATTGCCTAAATTAAAATCAATATGCTGCTTGGCTGGAAGGCAGTGAATTGTTTTTTGAAGCTGGGTATGTTATGTTCTAAATGTTTAATCTGGCAGAGGCCATAAAAGACGAGTTCCAGACCATTTGGAGCTTATATTGCGAACAAGATGTTCGGGGAGGCAGCTAAAACCTAAAAAAAAAATGACAGCAATCCCAACAGAGTGGCACAGACAAATTGATCCGGTTCTGACATGGTTGCAAGGCAGCGGTTTGGGGTGAAAGAGATTTCTTTGTTGACAGGCAGTGATAAAAGCAAAATGGTCAGCCATCAGATCTTGCTTTCTACTGCTTGGGAAGCTTCCCTGAGATCTCAGGCAAAATCAGTATGTCTAAACCAGATGTGTTGACTCGTAACACCAGACAGACGGTGAGAAAGGTGATGCTACCCTCCAGATATTAGGAGATGACCATGTACTGTGTATCACACCCAAGTCTGATGCACTGCATGCCTGGGAGGGCAAATCTTCCCTCCTAGAAGCTCACAGCTAGAAATAAACCAATACCTAGTCCTAGCGAGAAAGCCTCCTATTGAAGGCTTCTCAACTAAGAAATAAAACACAATGTGATAACTGCTCAGTGTTCAGACTTAAGCACCAGAGAGGTATGGATTCAGAGTCTAGCTTTTCGTACATACCTCTTCCTAACCTCTCTAGGCCTTCATTTCCTCATCTATTTTGTGCTCACAGGAATAGAAGAAGTGGGTTAAACTAATTTTGTAGACCCACCAGATATGGTGAGAATTAAAGAGATAATTGGCACAGTCTCTGGGGTGTAGTAAGTGTTTAGTAAACGTTAGCTGTTATTATTAAGGTTCTCAGCATGCAGAAGAGCATGGACCAGGCAATATGTAAATGTCAGGATATATACCACAATTTATTAATCCATTCATGGGTCAATAGGCACTTGGGTATTATGTAGCCTTAAAAAAAAGATGGAGATTTTACTTCTTTTTTATGTTTATATGGATGGAACTGGAACATATCCAACTTAGTAAAGTATGTCAAGAATGAAGGAAAAAGTATCCAATGTACTCAGTACTATTATGAAAGCAATTTACAATCACTCACACTTTCATATGAAGAATAGCTTACAACTATGGCCCAGGATGAAGGAGGGGGGATGGGAGGGGAAGGAGGAGGTCAGATGGAGGGAGGGTGAATGGTGGGATCACACCTATGGTGCATATTGCAAGGGTGCACATGGGATCTATTAAGCATAGAGTATAAATGTCTTAACACAATAATTAAGTAAATGAGGTGAGGGATATATTAACCAATACAATGTAAGCACTCCAAATTATATATGAAATCAGCACATTGTACCCCATAAATGCTTAATGTATACATGATCTACCTCTTTATGATTTAATTAAAAAAAAAAAAATGCCAGGACAGGGCACGGCCTTCCCTCTCCTTCCTATAACATAAACTTCTAGGGCATCCCTGGCAATGGATAGCATCTGACATCTCTCAGTTACTAGAGCAAGTAACTGGTATAGAAAGGGTGTGGCATTGGGGCTTCGGAGCAGGGCAGAGCTTGGCCTTGAAGCAATCTCACTGAAGTGTACCCAAGGTTCATCAGGTTAAAATCCTCTTTCTAGAAATATCCTTGCAGCACAAGGACCATTGCAGATTTCTCTGTTACTACATACCAGGCTCAAGTACTTCCTAGCAATTCATACTGATTTCTCCTAACTTGGAACAAACTGGGGCACAGAGGAGGTAGGAAACTTGCCCACAATCACACAGCAGCCTTGGGAGAAGGCAGAAACCATGTATTTTCCAAATTGGGATTTCTAAATCCAGTATTCTTTCTACTACATCGCAGCTGTGCCTTTATTTGTAGACGCATAAATAAGATTGCAAAAGAAATGTTTAGCTTGCTTAAGAAAGCCAACAGTTTTGAAGCATCTATAAAATTACTTTAACCCATCTGTCTACAGAAACTTACTACATACATTATAAATGTTTTTTACCTGTTCATATTACAGAGAACGAATAGGCGTAATTGCTACCTGCAAAGCTATGTTATGCCAATTGTTTGTATCACCTTGTTTTTCAGCGAGAGACAACATTTTGTAGTAAAAAATATGGGAGAGTTGACGTCAGAGAAATGAATTCAAATTCTGGCTCAACCATGCGCAAGATTTGTGGCCTTGGACAAGCTACCTAATTTCATAAAAAAAGCAGTTATCAACAACCATTTGGGGGGTATTGGAAAGACGGAACGAGATGATACATACAGAACACCCAACATAGGGACTAAATAACAGGAATGTCAGTATTCCTAGGAAATAACTACACTTCTTAAAAATAGTCTCCAATTCAAACATAGTACTCGTTCAAACAAATGAGTTTCACCAACAACAGTCTTGTGAGCTAACAATTCCGCTTTCAGGAATACAGCTGACAAAAATGTATCCGCAGAGAAAGATGTAGACGAATGTGTGTGATATTAATGAAAAGATCATTTGTAACAGTGGAAAATGACAAACAACCTATTCATCCATCAAAAAGGAAATGGTTAAATAAATCACCATTTATTTATATGAAAGCAAACTTTTCCTCTAAAGAGCCAGATAGTAAATATTTTTAGGCTTTGCAGGCCATATGGCCCACGTCATAGCGATTCAGCTCTGCTGTTGCAGCACTAAATCAGCCACAGACGACATGTAAAAGAACGGACACGGCTGTGTCTCAAAAAAAAGAAAGAAATGGTATTTATAGAAACAGATGGAGAGCCAGATTTGGCCTCAGGGTCTGATGTATACGGCTGACTACTATGCCACCATTTAAAACAAAAAAATCAAGTAAGCTGTATGTATTTAGACAGAAAATATCCACAAGGGCTCCTACAAATCACAGGAAAAAGATAATACTTTAAAAATGGGAAAACGAGTATGAAAAAGCAGTTCATAAAAGAAGAAATTTAAATAGCCAGTTTGAAAGTAAATGGTAGGCTCGGCGCCTGTAGCTCAGTGGGATAAGGCGCCAACCACGTACACCTGAGCTTGCGGGTTCGAATCCAGCCTGGACCCGCCAAACACCAATGGTGGCTGCAACCAAAAAAATGGCCGGGAATTGTGGCGGATGCCTGTAGTCCCAGCTACTTGGGAGGCAGAGGCAAGAGACCCGCTTGAGCCCAGGAATTAGAGGTTGCTGTGAGCTGTGATGCCACGGCACTCTACCCAGGGTGACAGCTTGAGGCTCTGTCTCAAAAAAAAAAAAGTAAATGGTAAACTTTCCCAAATCCAAACTCAAATAAAATGTTCCTATTTTTATTCATCATATCTGTAAACCTTCAAACACTGATGAAATCAAGTGTTGGTGATGCTTTAGAGGAAATAGTACCTTTCTACACTCTTGGAAGAGATATAAACAAGGACAATCACTTTGGAAGCTTCCTTGCCAAAGTCTATTAAACCTGCAAATGTGCATGCCCTACAACCAGCATTTCCTCATCTAGATCTCCACCCAGGGAACTACTTTTGCACGTGTGCAAGAAGACTGGGGAGGGAAGATAATTGAGGCATTCTAACAGCGAGAAATTGAAAATGACCCAAAGGGTCGTCAATAATGGAAGGGAAAATACAACGCAGCAGGATGCAATTCAGCGACTGTTAAAAGGACTAAACCAGATCTATGTTCTTAAGTGTAGATCGATCTTGGAAATACAATGCTAAGTTTCAGAACAATCCTTACAATACGATACAATTCATGCAAGGACACAGACATAAACATTAAAATCCTATACACTTACTAGGGAACTTGAACAGGTGTGCAAAGGTATTTCATGTAAGATCTGGAAAGATACGCACTAAGTTCAAAGAGTAGTTAGTTATCTCGAGGCGTAGGGGAGAACCCCAGGAGTAGAGGTGGCAGTCGGAGGGAACATTAGCTTAAATGGTCTAACTACAATGGTCTAACTTTTTAAAAACAACATATCTATGTATCATTCTATAATTAAAATAAATATAACAAAAATATGTTTATGACATATTAAATAAGTTACAAAACCATGTATGTTATATAACGTTGTTTTGTTTTTTAAATTACTTATTATTCACGTGCACGTGTGTATGTGTGTCTGGAAGGGTAAATACCAGTCTATAGGATTTCGTGATTGTGGATGGGAATTGAAGGTTCAGGAAGGATATTTACCCTTTTTGTGATGTGATATGGGAACCATGCCGGGGCTAGGTGGCTCCAACCCCACCTGTACTGCTTCAGAGACCATGCAAAGTCACCTTCAGCTTGCTCATCTTACCTAATATGATGCTAAGGGCCAGGCACTCTTAAAGAATTTTAAGATATTTAGATTTAAGGTATTTTAGATATATTACCTCATTTCATCATTACTTCACTCCTATGAGGTAGGATCATATCCCCATTTTAGAGATAAAGACACTGAGGTACAAAGAGGTCAAATGACTTGGGCAAGGTCACAATGCTGGAAAGGGGCAGCACGGGCTCCAGAAACCCCAGGTTGAAGTCTTTGCTACTATTCCAAGTGTAAGTTATTACTATTTTCACTTTATAAAATGAGTTTAAATATGCGTGAGTTTTATACTCCTTGAATTGAATGTACAAGGTGTCTGTGTAGTAATAGTAGTAGCAATAGTCTCTTACAGCCACAAATTTCATCCTTAAAACCATAAAAATTTATTTTCTACAGGTATGGAGGTCAAAGAAGTCTAACGTCAAGTTGTTGGCCAGGCTGTGCACCGTCTAGAGGCTTTTGGAGAGCTGCTGTTTCTTCTTGACTCCAACTGCTGGAGGCCACGGCTTCCTGGCTCTCGCTCCCTTCCTCCGCCTTCAGGGCACAGCTCTGACCTCTGCTTCAGTCGCTGAACCTCCTTCCTCTGACTCTGGCTCCTCCCTTTTCCCTGTAGTGAGAACCTTGTAAACTACCCATATACTCCAGGATAATCTCCCATCTCAAGATCCTTAAATTAATCATATCTACAAAGTTTCTTTTGCATGTAGAGTGACATAATCACAGGTTCCAGGGATTCAGGTGTAGACATCTTTGGAGGTCATTATTCTGTCTACTATACATACATGCACATGTGTACATATATGTATGTAAATGTGGATGCAAACGTATACACACACGCACGTACATAAAAAATTTAACAGAGAAGGTCAGATAGCATCTTAGACCATTTCCTGCTCCCATAACAATACCACAGATTGGACAATTTACAAAGAAAGGCGATTAATTTGACTTGTGGTTCTGAAGGCTGGGAAGTTCAGAGCGTGGCAATGGCATCTGCTCAGCCATCTGCTGAGGGTCTGCTTGCTGTGTCATAACAGAACAAGGGCATCACACAGCGAGGAAATGCGCGCACAAGACAGAAAGGAAAATGGGCCAAATCATATTTCTATCCAGGGCACATTCCCAAGATAACTAACCCACTCCCACAATGACAGCATTAATGCATTTAGAGGGCAGAACCCTTGTGACTTCAGCACCCTTTAAAAGTCCTACCTCTTGGCTTGGCGCCTGTGGCTCAGCGGGCTAAGACACCAGCCATGTACACCTGAGCTGGTGGGTTCAAATCCAGCCCGGGCCTGCCAAACAATGACAGCTGCAACCAAAAAATGTCCGGGAGTTGTGGCGGGCCATTTTTTGGTTGCAGCCATCATTGTTTGGTGGGCCTGGGCTGGATTCAAACCCGCAAGCTCTGGTGTACGTGGCTGGCGCCTCAGCCCTTTGAGCCACGGGCGCTGAGCCCAAAATATGCCTCTTAATACCATCACAATGGCAATGAAATTGCGATATAAGTTCGAAAGAGGATGTTCAAACCATAGCAGATCTATTAACCATGTTATACATACATAACACCTACTGATCAGCAGCACATTACATGTAAACTATATTCTATACATACGCTTTTTTTTTTTTAATGGCAGAAATCTTAGCTTAGGAAAAAAGAGGCTGAGCCTCCTGCCCAGAGGGGTCCGGGGAACAAGAAGTTCAGATCTCATGTCTGCCTGCACGGCTGGGGATCACTGTCTAATCCAATGGCGACTCACTAGGCGAACGGTCCCCTGGGAATCCCCGCCCAGCAGATGACCTGAACCCCTACCCCATGGGTCAGGCAAGCAGATCCAGGAGAATCAATGGGCTGCTGGCCCAGGGCTGGGTCTGCAAATTACAGCACGGTTCACTGATACCCCTTCGCTCAGGCTTTGGTGGTATCTCCTGAAATAGCTTTATTCTAACCAACTAAGCACTAAATCTCTACTTCAGGAAAGAAGAGAGGTTTGTGGTTTCCTTGAAAAATCCTCGCATCTGGTGTTCAGCTGTAAGAGCCTCAATGGTGCCACTAAGTTGATTCTGTTTCTTCTTGAAAATACTCCCCACACAGTTCCATGCATTTTAATTTCCAATCAGCCATGCTTTGTCAAGGTCACCACAGCGCTGTGAGTGGCGAGTCTCAGCGGCTGCCTTACGGACCTTCAATTACTTTCTGCCTGAGCCTGTTTCAAGAGACCATCTATAGATCTGAACTATACTTCCTTCCTTGCTGTGTTGCCAGCCTGCCCCAGCCCCCATACCTAGGAGCCCCACCACGATGTTCTTTTGCTTTGATTTTTTATCTCTGCTAGATCCTTTTCCAGTAGTTAGAGATAGATAGGGTTGTTTGTTAGGAAAAATGTCCAACTCAATCTACCACTCTGGCTGGGCTGGGGTAGATGAGTACAGGCCACAGGAGGACATAGCAGGAAGGTTAAAGGTCAGAGAAGCCAAATTCCCTGCACAGTCTGCTGTGGCCAATAGGTCAAGAGAAGGGCAGGTGACCCCCAAGTGCCAAAGGAGGAGGGAGCCTTGAGCAAACCAAGGCACCGTCTCTGTCACTAATCACATCTTCAGCGAGCCACTTCTCATCCTCACTGAGTTTCCTTATCAGAGTAGTTTATAAAGAAAACCAATATCCCATGGCCCATGGCACCTTCATGTATATTTATTAATATTACAGACGACTGCTAACATTTCTTCTAGTTCAAAGACCCCATGATATTTTTTTAAGGTAGTCTGAATTGTGTATGAGGAAAAACATGAATCTAGACCCTAACTTTGCTAATTAAAATTATTCAAAAGGCAAAGTTTGCACAACAAAAAATTGTCAGGGTCGGTCAGGAATGGAGATTATTGAAACACATCTTCCATTCCTATATTCTTACACAAATCATTAAAAGGAAATAGGTGTTGAAAACTGACAAACAGCATATTCTATCTGGAGTCAATTTAGAGCTACTGTCTTATGAGATACAGCAAGCGTGCCTCTTGATTCTATAAGCTATGTGACTAAGGGTTTTTTCTTCCTCATTTTAAATATGATTTATATTCACCACATGTAGCAAATTTTCATGAGGTCTAAGAAATAGCAGCATAAAAAAGGGAGCAAGAACTGTGCATAAAAAAGGGGAAATAACAGTGGGGAACAGGAGGAATTGGGGAGGTGCAGGTCCAAGGGTAGAGAGTGACAGTTACATAGGATGAACAAGCCTTGAGATCTGATGTACAACATGAGGACTGTGGTTGTTAATCAATATTGTATTTGGAATTTTTTAAAGATCAGATTTTGCATGCTGTTACCATACACACAAAAAAGATGAGTAACTCTATGGTAGGATGGGTATGTTACTTTGCTTGACTATGATAACTATGTCACTGTTTACAAGTATATCAAAGCATCATGTTGTAATCCTTAAATATACACAATAAAACTTGCAAAGGGAAACAAACATCTACTGAGCACCTATTATGTTAGGCCTCATACAGGAAACCTTCTATAAGAAAGTTGCCCTAAATTACAAATGCAGAAACATACTCGGACATGTTATGTAAGTGACCTAGGTCACACGGCTAATTAAGTGGGCACTGGGATTCATAATGTCTCTAAATGCCATGCTTACTCTTTTGGGTTATCATTCTATCTCTTTAGCATGTTGAAGAAAGATAAATTTTCCAAACAACCATAGCGAAGAGGGTGTTAGATGTGGCCGTAAAATCTGCAATATAAAAGATTGCAACAAATAAAGTTAGGCTTAGTTATCATAAAACTGAGCTTCTTAATGTTTAACTGAACATTTATGGATATATTATCCCAGAGAGAGAGTTCAAACTTGTAAGCATGGTTTTGGAATTTGGCTATGGAAATCAGGTCAAGATTCTATTCTTCCCCCAAATGCCCAGAAGTCTCTCACGCTTCTCAGAAATCTGTTTCTCATTCTCCACTCTCTTCCCCCACAAATAGTGCAGGGCTCAGCTTGCACCTTGCCTAGAGTCTTAACAGCCCACAGGGGCTAGAGTTAGCACAGAGGACAATGAGCAGAAGCTTTGTCATGACTCCCGACTGGACAACATCATCCCCAGAAGGTGCCCGGTGGTGGGAGAGTCAGGGTTTCTGTGGTTTATTGTCATAGATACATTTCATTGCATCATTCACACGCACACCAGCCTTTAGTATTGCAAAGCATTCCCTGTGACTGTTACAAAGAAGGACCCTGCTCTCTTTCCTACACTACAATGTCTTTAGCCCTGTCAAAAATTGTAACATTTGATAGATCTAGATCATATAAAATGAGGAATCAAAAAACTTCTCAGTCAAATAGCATAAAGTATCAAGAGGTGTGCCATCTCTTATAAGACAGGAATTCTAAACTGACTCTAGGTCAAGGTTTCTTAACCTCGGCACTGCCGGCAGCTGGGGCCAGATAACTCTTTGTAAGAATTACAAAGTCGAGTGCTCTGCATCCTGAAATCCCACCCCTATTCCCCTGGCTAAAGCCTGCTCACCCCTCAGGTTTCTGCTGAACCCTCACTTTTTTCAGGTGGTCTTCCCAGCTGTCCTGAAGTCTGGCTCTCTCATCCCCACTGGTGTGTTCTTCATGTGCCCTGAACTTCCACCACTGAATGTTACCTTGCAATCATCCTTTTACTTAGATGATGAGGCAGAGACTTAAATGTTTTAACACCCAGTCTATGCTATTTGTTGCTGCCCTAGTCTATGCTCATTTGTTGCTGTTGCCCCCTACAGCATCCTCACCAAATTGTGATCAAGCCCTTGCTTAGAAAATGGAGCACTCACTACGTTGCAAGACTGTCACCTCTTTGCTGGACAGTTAGAAGTATATCCTAAGAGTAACCCCCAACCTTTCTTCTTGCAGTCTCTTCTTGGCCCTGGTTCTCCCGTGGGGGCCATCATTTTCAGAATGACAGGCAGGTGCATTCTGACCCACCAGGCTGACATCACCCAACTAGCCAGTCTCTTTGCCGTTCCTATCTGTTTGGCCAATTAGCTATGCACGTCCAGGGAATTCAGACCTCTTGCTTTCTGAATGAGAAATGTGTGGTAAGAAAGGCAAACCCACAAGGGAAGAATGGATCTCTTCTGGGCCCAGTGTGGGAGGTTGGGTCTGGGTCTGGATCTCCATCTCCATCCACTCAGCAGGAATTAGGGTATTAGCTGTTCATTAACATCTAGAGTGAGAAGGCTCTCTGCTCCTGTCTGTTAGTAGTAAGCTGTGGGTTTTATGAATGCTCTGGATGCCAACTGGTGGCAAACTCTGCATATACCTTTGGGAAGTCTAAGTGGTTGTACCAAGCCTCAAACCTGGCCATTTGCCCAATGCAGGCAATGCAGAAAGCAGTTCCCACATACAAAGGGAAGACATTCAGCAAAAGTCACTCAAGTAAGCGCGTCTTTCTCTCCAAACCATGCCAGGCTCTTCCCTCTGCCCAAGACCAATATCAGGCCTTCCAGTACCCTGTACCCCACCATCTCACCATTTCTTAGAAAGGACCGGTTGCATTTGCCTCTGGCCAGCACACCCTTACTACCTTCCATGGGACTTCAGGGCTCTCAGCAAAGAAGAGATTGTCTTCTTGAGGAGCTTCCTATCTCCATTCCCACTCTCCCTAAGTTATTCTGCCACCAAAGGGCTTTCTAGAACACAAATCTGTTCCTATTTTTCAGCTACTTAAACCCCTCTGAATGGCCATTCACTATGTTTAGGACCAAATCCAAACTCATTTATCAAACTCCTGTCTACTGCCCTGCCCTCGTCCTGGGGTTATGCTGGCTTCTGTCCACATGTACTCGGTATGGCACGGCCCACTCATCTAGAGCTCCCCAAAGGCCCATGCTCACTGGACCGTCATGCCCTAGCCTGTGCTGGTCCCTGTGCCTGGGACACCCGTCATCTTTTTCACCTGGGAGAATCCTTACGGGTCTTCTAAGAACCAGTCACCTTCTCTGGGAAATGGACCCTGACCTGCCTACCCAACACCATACACTCCCAGGATGAGCAGGTTGCCCTTCCTCTATATTCCCACAGCTTACTACTAACAAACGCAGCACTTGTTGCAAACTCCCATCTCTGCCCTATGATCTACTCTTTCCCCCTACTCATCTCTAAATGAGGACAATGACCAGTCTTTCTTTATAGCCATCCTGCTCAGTACTGAGCCTGTCACATAGTAGGTGTCCAATATATGTTTTTTTAATGAACAAATGAAAGAATGAATGAATAAAAGACGTGTCATGATTGAGATAATGAATAATCTTACCATTATGGCTCTTCCTGCACCCTGCTTATAAATCACAATCTGGTTAATGATATATTAACATCTCTTATACTTTGTCTTCCAAATTACATCAAGTTTTCAAATTGATGAACCATGATCTCAGATCTCAGTGTCCAATATAATGACTGCTAGTCACATGTGCTAATTAAGTTAATTAAAATTAAATAAATTAAAAATGTATTTCCTCAGTCACACAAGCCATTAGTGGCTTCCATATTGAACAGTGAAGTACAGAATAGTTCCATCTCCACAGAAAGTTCTATTGGACAGTGCTGTTCTAGCACAAGAAATCCAAATTAGGGATACAAATTGGAGAATACTCATACATATACCTTTAACCTCACAACCCAAGAATCCCCGTCCCCTGTATTCCCTGAATTAACTGTCCTTTTGAATCTCATCAGATGTTATCCAAGCATCTCTGTCTTACATATAATGCTAAATATTCATTTTTGTGCGTATGTAAATGATCTCTCTGCTATGACAAAGTAAACAATCATTTTAAAATTTCTTGCTCCTTAAAATTACCCTTTTTTAAATAATTGCCATATGGCTCACTGATTTACAAGGGTGTTAAGAGACTTAATTAATGTTTGTTTGGAGCTTTGCCTGTCAGGGTTATTATTAAAGGATCCACTGAGATTCTGCCAGTAACAGAAAGTTTGTTGGACAATCCTAACTTGTTAGGGCATACAAACATTGGGAAGACTCCCCTATTCAGTTTTAATTTATCACTTACCTTTATCAACCATTTATTGAGTATGTACCATGTGTTTGCAATGAAGGGCAGAAGGATATTTGCCATTACTTCCTGGTGTGGAATCTCTGACATCTGTCAAAATTTCCCTGCCTGAAGGTGAAGCTATAGAGAGATGAGATGGCGACGTGGAGGGGACTGGCTGGCGGCTCAGGCCATCCCCACCTCGATGGGGTCACCGTAACCCTGGCTGCCAGCTATGTGCATCCAGAATAATGTGCATCTGAAGTAAGCCCATGTACTCAAAGGAAATGGATCATCATCGTCATCACCATAACAATAACCATATTTCTAACATTTAGAAAGTACTATTATGTGCCAGCGCTGCTCTGCGCTCTCTATGCATATTATCCCCATTAATCAATTTCTTGGGACTGACTCTTGCAATATCACAATTCTTACACATTCGCAAGTATGATAGCATTTCTCGGTGACCTAACATTGGTATTTGAAGGTGTTCCAGAATCAAGTTACTTTGTGAAGCTGATTTAGAAGTCCAGAGGTTGCTTGGTGGGCACTGCTATCAGCACTCTCACCTTACCCTGTGAAATTCACATAGCTCCTAGGGGAGCTGCTGAGATCTTCCCATTTACTCACCTTGTAGATACAGTTGATCAGTTCTGGGTGCAGACTTGACCTAAATGGGCCAATAAACCTCTTTACCAGAGTGTTTGATCTGGAAAAAACAGTGGTAGAGATTACAAGGTATAAACCCAGATGCTAGAGAGGTCTGTTTTCTCTCCGATTTGAAGATAGTGTATAGGAAGAGAGGCCAAAGCCAGCATTTGGGGAGAGGCAGGGAAAGTCCTGGGCCACACCCAGGCTCCTACTCAACGAAAAGCTCAATGAGGAAAGTGACCACACGCATTTTGTTCCTGGCTATATTCCCAGCGAGTAGCAAAGTGCCTGTCATATAGTTGGTGCTTAATAAATATTTATAGAATGAATTAATGAGTCGGAACAATAAGCTGCAGAGTCCTGAAGAACATTTCACCCAAGCATTGTGATCCCCTGTGAAACGTCCCAGCCTCTACAGGAGCATTTCTCTGCTTCAAGAATACTCTGCCTGATTTTCAGGCCATCTTCCCTAGATGATGTCGGGCATTCACTGACATATCTAACCACAGGAATCCTCCTTGCAAGTTTATTGCAGATCAGTCCTCTATTAGCAAACCTCCTGCAGACATAGACCGCTGTTGGTTAGGTTTGAGCTGCAGCCACGTCCACGCCCATGCAGACAGATGTGTGATTCTCCAGCATGGCCGAGCCTTGAGGACATGGTGCTCCTAATCTCTTTTTACTGACTGCCTTTTACTAACTGCCCACTTTATTAACTTTTGGAATGCTTCTATAGAGAGCTGATCTCATTAATGACATTTTTATTCTTTCTAAATTCACTCGTAGAAGGTAATCCAGACTTAAAGCCCTAGGGTTCTGATGTCTTTGGAACTCCCATCACTGACATAACCCAGCAGCCGTGGCAGCAGCAACTGCACCCACTCCAGCGTGACCAGCACCAAGGGCAGCACCACTGCCATGTCGACAGCAGCAACAGCAAACTCAACGCAGGATGCAGAACAGAAGTTATTGCAATTATTATTATTATTATTATTAGTTAAATTAATGCAGACTCTTTTTTTTTTTGAGACAGAGAGAGTGTCACCCTGGAGAAAGTGCTGTGGCATCCCAGCTCACAGCAACCTCCAATTCCTGGGCTCAAGCGAGTCTCCTGCCTCTGCCTCCCAAGTACAGGCGCCTGGCACAACGTGCGGCCATTTTTTGGTTGCAGCTGACATTGTTGTTTGGCAGGCCCAGGCTGGATTCAAACCCGCAGCTCAGGTGTACGTGGCTGGTGCCTTAGCCCATTGAGCCACAGGCACTGGGCCAATGCAGACTCTTTTTAATCAACTCCCTTCATCTGTGTTCTCTTCTCTGCCATGTCTTTGCTCTCAAGATCTTTGTTAAGATGGGTAATTTTTTGTGTCAACTTACCTGGGCCAGAGGATACCCAGATTACTAGTTACATGGCATTTTGGGAGGTTTCTGTGAAGGCGTTCCTGAAAGAGATCAGCATATGAATCGGTGAACTGAGTAAAGCAGATGACTGTCCCCTGTGCGGATGGGTCTAGTCCAATCCATGGAGGGCCTGAGAGAACAGAAAGGCAGGGGGAGGGAGGACTTGCTCTCCGCCCGACCGCTGGTGCTGGGACATCAGCCGCCTCCTGACCTCCACGTCCCTGGTTCTCAGACTTTAGATCCACACCACCAGTTTTCCTGGGTCTCCAGCCTGCAGAGGGCAGATAGCGGGACTTTTCAACCAATTATCTCATAATAAATCTTTGTCTCTATCTCTGTCTGTCTGTCTCTCTCTATACACACACACACACACATGCGCTTGTTTAATATATTAATATGCATCTATATAAATATTTCTCCTGCTGCTTCTGTTTCTCCACAGAACCCTGACCACTCTGCAAGGTGGTATTGGAGGCTGTTGGCAACCACAGGTAATGATGAGAACAGGGAGAAGGTCACAAAGATCAAAAAGAAGAAAAGGTGCTTGAATCTCTCTTCCCCCCACCGCACCTCCCACTCAAGTGCTACTTTTCCCCTGTTCCCAACCCTGCCCCGGCCCCCCACAGCCTTCCTTAACCAGCTCGGCAGCCGCCTCCTGTTTTCCCTAAACCAAGTCCACCTCCAAGGTCTTGCTCTGGTGGCAGAGTCCTGGACTCTGCAACTGACGGTGGGAGCCCTTGGCTGGTGGCCAGGGGGGCTCCTCTTCTCTTACTTTTCTCCCACAATTCATTTCCCTGTGATTGCAGACAATTAGGATGCCGACAAACGGCCGCCCAGCCCTGCTCGGCAGTTACATAACCACAAACATGTGTGCACTGCCCGTCGGAAGCAAGTGAGTTGCTAATGAGGAGGGTCAATTACAAAGTGAAGGTCAGCCCGGAATAGCCTTCACTACAGCTCATCCACTATTGGAGAGGGGCCAGGCACCAAAGCCCTGGCTGTGAAGACCAAGATAATTTGCAGTGGCTCTTTGGGAAAGAGAATTGCTGAGCCTTGCTTATGAGCGAAGAGACGGGTGGTGAGCACAGCTTTCCCACCCGTCCTATCTCTGAGAATCTTTTAATACAATGCCCCAAGGTTACCTCAGAAGAATTCCAGGCTTTCAACTCATTGGCCTACTTGCTGTTCACTTCCTTCTTAAACCTCCTGAGTGCCTCATGATTTCGAGGCCCTGTGTCTGTTTCCCTCTTCCAGACACTTAAATGCATCCTAGGGGGTGATGTTGCTCAGCTCTCCCACCCGTCTGAGAGGATCACGCCCTAATCAACGACCGAGGAGCCGTACTTGATGTTCGGGGGAGGAAACAGTGGGTGGAAGCCTCATCCGAACAAAATCTGCTGAGTCCAGGTCAGATCTTTTCCCACAAGCCTTCCCTGTGCTAACTGAAGGTTTTCCCGCTCACTCTTTTCTATAAAAACACAGAGCAGCTTCCATGATACCTTACTTTCTGTCGCCGAGCTGCCACAGTTGTGTCAACCTCATTCTTAGGAAGGCAAATCCCAACCTCGGAATGTGAAAGAATTGGGAGTCAATGTGTCCGCAGAGCACGCGCTGACGTGGACGTGTGACTCAGAGCTAAGGCTGGAGACAGCGAGTCCAGGGCAAGTTCCCTGTGCCACGTAGGGGCAATTCTGGTTGTTTGCAGGAACCCACCCGAGGCAGGTGCCTCCATCATCACTTCAGGGTTTTCCTCTGTCTTATAGATAGGAGAGGTCTTTTCTTCTAGTTCATTTCTGTCCATTTCCTTCTCACATAAGGACGAAAGGAAACTAATTCCTACAGAAAGCGTCCCCTCTGTCTCATCCTCCAATGTGTCTGTCATACAATTGCGATCGAGTCACAACACATGGACACCGTTATGTATTTTCATATTTATCAGACGACTGTGTCTATTTGCATTACGGGCCAAGAAATGTATTTTTCTAAAATACTAGTAGCAGAATGCTGACAGGCCCATCAAATTCCCCTCTCACGTCTCCACTTCACTTTATAATATAGACTCAGCCTCTTCTCCCACAAGGATAGGACATCTGGTCTTGCCAGAAAATAATTGATATATTTCAGTTATCTTTCAGCCAAACCCTTCTTTTAGTGGGGGAAGTTAAACCAATATCTCCGAGGGGTAAGGACCCGTGCGTATATAGTGCAAGGTAGGTTAAACCAATATCTCCGAGGGGTAAGGACACGTGCGGATATAGTGCAAGGCGGGGAGGGGCAGAGAATGCGGCTGATGGAGTAAGCAGATGCCAAGCAATGAAACTTAAAGCGCCTGTTCCATATATTGTAGGCAAGTGGCAATATTTAACATTTTTTCTTCAGACAAATGACGATATTGCTCACAAGCGCACTGCCAAAGGCACACACAGATTTATATACAATTCTCCTATGACTGGCTATAAATCCCCCCTTCTACCCCCCATCAAGAGGTGCCTTACCATCCGAGTGATTTAAGGTAATGTTATTATAGAAATAAAATGCATCCACCATAATAGTCCAACAAATTATTCACAATCTTTAGGGCTTCTTGTTAGTGTCAAGTTGGCACCATGCAGAGATTTCGGTCTCATTTCCTGGCATAGCTTCACACACCTGCAACAACAACCAGCACAGAGTAGCTGCTCAGTAAATAGATGTTGAATGGATGAGTGACAGGACGCACCTGCCTCAGAACTGATGTGACAAACAGGTGCGTCGTGATGCCGGAGGCTGAGACCCACCGTAGTTAGAAAGGATATTGCCACTGAAGGCTTTTAAGCAAAGGGTTGACAGGATCATATGTGTTTCTGGAAGTTCTCTCTGCTGCTGTAAGAAGGGTGGATAGAGCGGGAGGAGCCCCGCCACAGGGAGACCTGCTAGCACATTGGCACAGCTACAGGCAGGAGGTGACAAGTTCTTGAACCGTGACAGTGGTCATGGGGCTGAGGAAGAAGGGAAAGAGTCAAGAAATACCTTAGAGGCTCAGCACCTGTGGCTCAACCGGCTAAGGCGCCAGCCACGTACACCTGAGCTGGCGGGTTCGAATCCAGCCCGGGCCCGTCAAACAACAATGACGGCTGCAACCAAAAAATGGCCGGGCGTTGTGGCGGGCGCCTGTAGTCCCAGCTACTTGGGAGGCGGAGGCAGGAGACTCGCTTGAGCCCAGGAATTGGAGGTTGCTGTGAGCTGTGATGCTACCGCACTCTATCAAGGGTGACAGCTTGAGGCTCTGTCTCAAAAAAAAAAAGAAATACCTTAGAGCTAAACAGAACTTAATCAAAGACGCTCTTTCCCATCAAGTCTTTCAACAGGATCAATTACCAGTCTAGGCCAGAGCCAAAGACTAAGACCGCTCATCACGCTGAAGTCACAGTGGCACAGCCCAGCTGCCAGGATATACAGGCAGAGTCGGACATCTCCACATTATAATGTCAGGAGCACAGGGAGGAGCTGAAATCCAAAAATATCTCTGCCACCCGCTGGCCGAAATTACACCATGAAAGCAGCATTCCTTGGTTTTAATCCTTGCCTTTCCAGATGACTTGAAAACATGTAAATACGCTTGATAAATCAAATGCTAAGCCATTTATTTCCATGGGGGGGGATGTAAATGCTAATTAGTCTGGAATCAAGGCCCTGCCCTGGTCAAAGCTAGAGGCAAGCTGACATCTTGGTCTCTGGCTCTCAATTTCTATAAGCCCTTTCAAACACTTCCTGCAGTGAGCAGTAGCAAGCATATAAGTCAGTAGAGCTGGTTAGGTTAACCATATAAGTCAATCAGCTGGCTATCATATTGAAGAAAACCTTCCTGCAACTACTCTGAATTCTCCCCCAGATGTTATAGCCAGTATCTATTCTTTCATCCAATAAATACTTACTGATGCCTACTCTGTGTCCAGCAATCTGCTAGCAGCTGGAGATAGAACTAGCAAATGAGAGAGGCGTGGTGCCTGTTCTTATAAAACTTAGAGTAGGGAGACAGACTAGCACCAAGGAAACACACAAAATCACGACACTGTGTGAGGGGTCTGAAGGCATGGGATGAGGCAAGAAAGGACAGCAGGATGGAAATGTGACATTTAACCTGAGACCTGAAGAAGCCAACCTTGCAAAGGTAGAGGGGCTGTGGGGTCAGGAGAGGGATTCAGGCAGAGGCCAGGCACACATGAGGCCTCTAGGCTGGGAAAGAATTAGGCAGGAAAGATGCTCAGTGTTGCTGGCACATAATGAGCTGAAGGTGGCTGCAGACCATGCAGAGAGAGCCTCGGATAGTTTGATAAGGAGCTTGGATCTTATCTTAAGGGAAATGAGAATCATGGAAGAATTTTAAGAAGCAGCGATGTAAGTTGAGTTTTTTAAAGATCACCCTGGATGCCGTGTGGGGAATACATTGTGTCTCGGGTAAGGGCGGTGCCAGGCTAGATGAAAAGAAGTAAACTTAACTGAGAGACGTTTAGAAAGAAGAATCACGGCTCGGTGCCTGTGGCTCAACAGGCCAAGGCGCCAGCCACATACACCTGAGCTGGCGGGTTTGAATCCAGCCCAAGCCTACCAAACAACAATGATGGCTGCAACCAAAAAATGGTCGGGTATTATGGCGGGTGCCTGTAGTCCCAGCTACTTGGGAGGTGGAGGCAGGAGACTCGCTTGAGCCCAGGAATTAGAGATTGCTGTGAGCTGTGATGCCACTGCACTCTATCCAGGGTGACGGCTTGAGGCTCTGTCTCAAAAAAAAAAAAAAAGAAAGAAAGAAGAATCACTCACAGTCTAACTGACAAAATTATTACAGACCTACTGAAGGATTAGACATGCAAGAGGATCTCCTGTAGGTTTCCAGTAGGTAGGTGGACAGATCATGTACCAGGAAAGACAAGGCATCTTCAAGGTCAATACTTTCTGTTCGCAGAGTTCTGGGAGCCACGAAAGTTAATTTCTGCTTTCTTCCACTGATAAATAAAGTACCTTTGAAATAAACCAAATGGACGGAGTCCATAATTAAAGAAATTTATCTCTTGCCAGTCATTGTCATACATGCTTAGCATAGATTTGTAACTCAATAGTACAGGACATGGTGTTCCCAGAAGCCAGCTGAAGACCTGCTGTGCAGAGGAGGTATGAGGGGGTGGTGCCAGAAGACAGCTGTCTATGGAATGATTCACACCTCAGTGTTGCTAGGGTGGAGGCCTGCTTCATCAAGAAACTGGAGGTCAGGGGTGGGGAGGGGAGGGGACGAACTTAACAAGGGGACTGGTCAGCCGACTCCCCTTATTTCTGTTTTGCATATAAGCAGCCAGATGAAGCTCTCTAGTTTAATAAAAATGATGGAAAGAGTCTCATAAAGACTCTTCCTATGTGTTAATAGGGATTTTATCAGCTTATTTTGGTTGCCGTTTCTAATTTTTTTAAATGTTTAGGTCATCTTTTCCGCCTTCCCCAAAGTCTAATTCTTGTAGTTTCATTAGTGTTGAACTCATGCTTCCTCATATCCCAGTATTTTATATGCATTCTTTTCAGGTCTATTAAACAAACAAAAACCTTTAAAGAAAGAAAAAAAAAAAAAAAGAATTCTAGGGGCAAGCCTTGATGCATTACTAGAGGTGCTTCCCAAAGAATCTCCAGACCTGTTAACAACAACTGAAAAAGTCCTAACATCAGTTCAAACAACAATGTTCAAAACCAACTCCCCGATCTTGACCTCCCTGGTATCATGGATTAGTGTAGCACATTTTAATTTACAGTCCCAATTAAATCATAATATTAAGGTCACTCTTTAGACACTCAGACACAACATTATTAAATCCTACCCACTTATGATTACTATTGTTGCTATTATTAAAACTTTATCGATATCTCTGGAGATCTTTTGAAGGAACAGCAAATTTAGAGGTAATTAAATTTTATCTTAATAAAAATAAATTGTGCCACCTAAGAACTATAATTGGATAAATCGACCATAAAGAACAATTTTCAATAGATTATTTTACGTAGCCATCATGTAGTGATCGCCTACTGTGTGCCAAACACTATGAAATCTTTACCATCGTGCCTTGAAGCGGGTGTCATTGTTCTGCCCTGAAGCCTGAGCGAATCCGAGCTCACAGAAGACGTGACTAGGCTAAAGTCATGAGCAGTGATCGCCACTAAGGTACATTGGACTTAATGGTCTTGCTCTCTTTCACTTTGCTCGGCTGAATGTGCTTGTATTTATTATATCCCTGGGTTTATCACCAACCTCATGCATAAATGACTTTTTTATAGGCACCAGGAAAAAAGAAGCTATATGCCAGGAATGGCAAATTCAAATGCCTGCTGGCCCCAAGCAGATGCTGTAAATTAATGAATAGGTCTGAACGAAGAAAAGTGGGAGTCACGGGGACTGTGGAAAACTTAGGAGCACGTGGCCCTCCCACACGGTCAGCCCCTGCTCCCTGCTCAGCTCCACGTGACTGCCCCTGCTGGGAATGGGCATTCACCTGTGAGACTACATCGTCTGCTTTATCCTGGAACCAAGAAATCCAGATTTCCATGGAAGTACTCTCCAATTTTAAAATGTGCAGCAAAACTCAAATATTTTTTATTTTTATTTATTATTTTTGTTTTAATGCGGGCTTTTGGCTGGGGCTGGGTTTAAACAGCCACCTTTGGCACATGGGGCCAGCGCCCTACCCCATTGAGCCACAGGTGCCGCCCTCAAATATTTTTTAAAGGACTGTGTGTGCCAACAACACATAAGCCTAGCACAATGGGCGTGCGAGCAGAATCCAACCTCCAGGCTGTGGGTTTCCACCTCTATTGTAGAGGTACTAAACTGTACATGGAAATGTTGTTTATGGTTTGGAAGAATTTTAAACAACCTTACTGTCCAGTGATGTGGGTTGGCTCAAATATCTGTGCTGCAGCCAGCTGATTGGATTTTCAAAGCCTTTAATAGCAGAAGATCATGTAGCACACTAAAAAGTTCTTAGGAAACACAGCAGGGTACCATGCTTCTGATATGACATTACATTTAAAAAGCAAACTACACAATGATACCCAGGCAAATGTTTTATATCTTGAACTAGGGGGCGGTTACAAATGTGAACATATGAAAAATCACCAAGTGATCCAGATTTGGGCCCTATGTAGCATGAATATCATATCTCTTTTTTTTTTTTTTTTTTTTTTTTTTTTAAACACGGACTAAAGCTTTAACACTGGTTTGATTGCTGTGGCATTAAAGGACATAGCAAACAACAATTACTGGGCGCAAGCGAGTCGCCCGCCCGGGCCCCCCAAGTAGC
>CAUYON010213447.1:0-14942 GCA_963573935.1 Arctocebus calabarensis
GAAGGAGCGAGGGGGGTGGGGTCTTGGTGTGTGCCACACCTTTTGGGGGCAAAACACGATTGTAAGAGGGACTTTACCCAACAAATGCAACCAGTGTAACATGGTTTCTTGTACCCTCAATGAATCCCCAACAATAATAAATTAATTAATTAATTAATTAATAAAATAAAAAATTAGAAAACTTAAAAAAATAATATTCTAAATAACTAAAAAATATGATGAAATATGATAACATGTAAAAATACAAATATAAAATAATATAAAATTGCACACATAGGGTGAAAAAAATGTATGCATATTTTAAGAAAGAAAAAAACTGTTAAATTGCAATACTCTAGTCACATTTGACTTCTGAAATTATAAGAGATACAAGATACAATATACAAGATAACAAATGTTGTTGACGTGTGGAGTATAATTTTAATACAGGTTTTTCCTTTCTTAAAATTTGTACACATATTTTGGCACCTCCAGTGTGTGTGTGTGTGAAACAAACAGAGAGAGAGAGAGAGAATAAAATCCTGTTATTTGTAGCAACATGAAATTGGAGGACATAATGTTTTGTAAAGTAACCCAGACGCAGAAAGACAAGTGCCACATGATCTCACTCATATATTGAATCTAGAAAAGTTGATCTTGTATGTAGAAAGTAAAATAGTGTTTACCAAAAACGAGGGTGGGGAGGGGGTGGAGGAGGGCGGCAGGTTCCAAAGAGGTTGCTCAATGGATACAAAGTTACAGTTAGAGAGGGAAAATAAATGCCGGTTTTCTATTACACAGTGGGGGTGACTAAAGCTAACTACAACCTATTGTATATTTCGAGAGTGCTAGAAAAGAGCTTCTTGAAAGTTATCACCACAAAGAAATGATAAAGGTTTGACGGGACAGACATGCTAACAAGGGTAGATAGACATGCTACCCTTATTTGATCACTACACAATGTATATATTTTTTGAAACATCACATTTTATCTCATAATATATATAATCAATATTTCAATTGCTTATTAAAAATTTAAATATTTAAAAGGTTAGTAATAGGCGGCACCTATGAATAAGTGAGTAGGGCACCAGCCCCATATACCAAGGGTGGTGGGTTCAAACTCAGCCTCGGCCAAACTGCAACAAAAAATAGCTGGGTACTGTGGTGGGTTCCAGTAGTACCAGCTACTCAGAAGGCTGAGGCAAGAGAATCGCCCAAGAGCGGAGGTTGCTGTGAGCTGTGATGCCATGGCACTCTATCCAGGGCGATAGAGTGAGACTCTGTCTCTAAAAAGAAAAAAATAATAATTATTATTTTAAAAAAAGGTTAGCAATATATTTTAAGAGGAAAACTGACACAAGTTTTGTGCACAAATTGATCTCAATTTCATCGGTCACTCACATAACCATGCTACATGTTTTGATTGAGTTACAATTTGCGGAGAGACTAGATAAATGCTCATAGTTAGATAAAGTGATTTATCAATCTGTATCTATAGTTATCACTCCAGTGATGAGAGTGAATGAATCAAACTCTTGGTAATAGTTATCTTGGGAAGAGAAAGATTACAATATTTTCCAAAATTATTTTCTCTGTATTAGAAAAAAATAAAATTTGAATTTTGTCATCAGAAAGAAATGCTTTAAATAAGCTAAGAAAAGTTTTTCAATTATATTTATTTGTTTGATGAAATAATACAGGCGCAGAAATACAAATATCACATGTTCTCACCCATATTGAGAGCTTAACAATAATTCAACTCATGGAGATAGTGAGTAAAATTATGTTTACCAGAGGCAAGGAAAGGTAAAGGGGAAAGATAATAAGGAGGGAATAGTTAATAGGTGCCAGAATAAAGATAGATGGAATGAAATCTACTATTCCATAGCAAAACATGGCCTACTATACTTAATAATATCAAAATAACTAAAAGAGTGTAAGTGGAATGTTTCTAATACAAAGAACCGATGAGTACTTAAGGTAATGGACATCTCAATTACCCTGATTTCATTATGACATCTTTATGCTTCTATCGAAATTTCGCATGACCATACTGTCAGCTCAGAATGGAGGAAAATACTTCCATCAGCCAACTCCTTCAATTTGATCATTTATCTTTTCTTTGGATCGAGATAAACTTAGCATCAATTTACATAAGGCTTCTCTGAACAATAGCAAATAAAATTATTTTACTTACATTTGTCTTTTCCAAATATAGAGTGGACTCTTAGAGAATCAATGGAAATTAAGGGCCATCTGAAGGTGTATGTGTTTGGTTGATACATAGCATGTTCTATTTACAGTGACAAACAGATTTCATCATATAGACTATAGCTGAATTATATTTTCAGTTTTAGCTGCATTGGTGACTTTCTGGAGAAAACAAAAATCTGCTTTTAGCAGGAAATCTTTTCAGTCGGAGATCTTTTGACCTTAGTTAATAAAGACAGACTTAATTTTACATTAGCCATAGCCACTTTATGTAAGATTCGCCTAAGAGAATCCATATTTGCCTTATTTTAACTAAGTAAAAAAAGAGACATGAAAATATTTGAGTTGTAAAAAGAATAAACCAGAATGATAAGTATGTCCATAACATTTCAATATCTAGGCAATATGCCATTCAGTCAAAACTCATATATCTTTAATTTCCAATACTTTTATATGGTGATAAAATTCAACAATAGAATTCTGTTGAAATAAAATACACTCTTGTAAGCAGAGTTTTACCCTGCAGCATGAAACAAATTAATATTCCACAAAATACCTCAAAATTAACTAAATAAAACTTGCATGAAACATTGATACTTGTTTTTATAGAGTGTAATTATTCTGCCTTTACCTATTTATTGCATAAAATAATTATAAAACTTTATCAAGAGCTATAGTGTGATAGGAAATACCCGAGTGATCTTGCCTATAGCAGAAATACTGAATGATATAAAACTTAAAAGACTAATCAGCCAATGAAGAGCGTTGTCTTACTACAAGAAATAATTAAAGAGGAAAAAAGAAAGGAAGCGTGGAGGCAGGAAAGAAAAAAGAGAGAAAAGGAAAAAAAGGAAATAGTGTCCTTTCCTTCTGAGCTCTAAGTTATTAAATTCTAAATACCACTTTATTGGGCAGTGCCTGTGGCTCAAAGGAGTAGGGCTCCTGCCCCACATACCGGAGGTGGTGGGTTCAAACCTGGCCCTGGCCAAAAAAAAAAAAAAATTAAATATCGCTTTATCGAAAATAATTACAGAAAGCCCACAATTTCTAGACCTAATTACACTTCATTATTCAGTATTTGTTATTTTTATTTAAATATCTTGATGGAGTTATAATTGACATAAACTGAACATATTTAAAGTCTATTATTTGATAAGTTTTGATATGTATATATTACCATGAAATCATCACTGTAGTGAAAACAGTGAAGCTATCCTCTTGCCTAATGTGGGTGGGGTCACCCTTTTAGTTTTTTTCTTTAATTTTTAATTATTATAGATGCATAATAGCTGTATATATTTATGAGGTGTGTGTGAAATTTTGATGCATCACCACAAGCATTTATCATTTCTTTGTGTTAGGAATGTTCTAATTTCCTCATTTAGATATTTTGAAATACTCGATGATTTATCATCTAGAGGTGCCCTATGGTGCTGCTGAATAGCAGATGTATGCCTTCTGTCTGACTGTAGTATCATACTCATTAAATTATTCCCTCTATTTTTTATTAGATCATAACTGTGTACATGATTGCATTTAAGGGATACAATGTGCTGATTTTATATACAATTTGGAATGCTTATATCAAACTGGTTAACATAGCTTTCATGTTACTTATTTAATTATTGTGTTAAGACATGGATATTCTACTTTTAATATATTTGACATGTACCCTTTAAATATGCACAATAGGAGAGGTCCCACCGATTACCCTCCCTCCACCTGGCACCCCCCCTCCTCTGCTCTCCTTCTTTCTGGGCTATAAACTATTGCCTTTTCATCCCACCCCCCATACTCTTCCCAGCCTCTGGTGGGCATCATTTTACTCTCTACGAATTCAATTTGTTTTCTAGCTTTCATTTATGAGAGAGAACGTCCTATATTTGTGTTTTTGTTCCTGACTTATTTCACTTAAATTAATGACCTCCAGTTATTTTGAACCCATATTGCTGAACCCTCCATGTTGCTGCAAATGAAGAGATTTTATTCTTTTTATGACTAATATTTCATTGTGTTTATATGTCACATTTTCTTCATGCATTCATTCACTGATGGACAAACAGGTTTATTCCACATCTTGGTTACTATGAATAGTGCAACAATAACCATGAGGGTGCGGATAATTTTTACATACATTGAGCTCCTTTCTTTTGAATACTATATGCACGAAACAGATTTCTGGGTCATATGGTAGCTCTGTTTTAGTTTTTCGAGGAACTGGCACACTATTCTCCATAGTGGTTGCACTAATTCACATTCCCTCCACCAGTGTACCAGGGTTGCCTTTTCTCCACATCTTCACCAGCATTTGTTGTTGTCTGTCTTTTTGACCAAAAATCATTTTAATTGGGGTGAGATGATATCTTATTGTAGTTTTCGTCTGCATTTCTCTGATAATTAATGATGCTGAACATTTTTCACATATCTTTTGGTAATTTATCTTTTTTTTGAAATATGTTGATTCTGTCTTCTGTCTACTTTTTAATCTGATTATTTGTTTTTTTAACTGAGTTGTTAATCTCCTTACATGATATATTCAATTAGTAATCCCTTATGAGACATGTAGTTTGCAAATGAGGGTCCCCTTTGTAAATCTTCCGGCCCATTTCTCATTGCTTCCTCCCCCATGCAAACACTTACCTGTGTTCTCATACTATGTACTATTTCACCTTTTCTAGAGTTTTATGTAAATAGTATACACTCTTTCTGTCTGACTCCTTTCACTCAGCATATTTATTTTATACAGGTTTTTGCATGTTTCAACACTTCATTCTTTTTTATCTGCCATAGTTTTATATTCATTAGTCTGATAAAAGGTATTTCCATTGTTTCTGATTTGAAATTATGATAAAGAAAGCTCTACGAGTGTTCAGGCACAAGTCTGCCCATAGACATATGCTTTCTTTTCTCTTGGGTAAATACCTAGGTGTAGTATAAGAAACAAAACGTAGTTATATGCTTAAATTTTAAGAAACCACAAAAACGCGTTTCTCAACAAGGAAATTTGCTGAGGACCCCTGCATTATACCAGATAGATGGGACTTTACTGAGCCCCCTCTCAACCTCCCCTCTTCTTGAATTTAATTGTATCTGATAGATACTATTTCTTCTCTAAACACCGCAACCTAACTGAGAGGTTCCAATCCCAAAGATGAAAGATAATTCCAAGGCACTAAAGGGAAGAAAAATGGAGTCCTAGTTCTGTGCAATCAGTGTGGCTTTTATTCCACCTGGGTGCAAGTCGGGTGAAATTCCTGATCAAGAAGAAATCCACACCTGGGCTATGGTGAATGGGGATTTTAGTCAGAGAGGCAGGGATTGGTTCGTTCACTGTTTCCTGGGAGAGACATGGACTAGATCCTTCCTGGGTAGGCTGGTTCTACCTGGGTGGGACAGTAATCTGATTCTATCACTCGCTCCACAATTTTCTTTCTAGACTTTTCATGTAAAGTTTCAAATTAATCTTCATTGAGAATTTTTTTGATCAACACAACTGTTGTCAAAATTCTGCATCACTATATGTATATGAGTTATTGAATAGTTTCATTTGCTGACTTTTCTAGGACATGTATCAACGTATAAAGATTTAGTCAGTGATGAGATAAAAAAGCAAACAAAACAAACAGAAAAAGTACCTAAAATTCTAATACAGAAAAGGCAGAATATTTAGAAAAGATGGCCAGAAAACAATACTTGATAGTTAGGCAGCAATGGAGAAGGGATAGTCACAAGATTAACTAAAATCTACTGCAATAAAAAGTGCCAAACCTTAGATGGAAAAGTTGAAAATCCAATATTTAAAACATTTTGGATCAGTAACATCAAAGATTAAGGGAGCAAATAAAGAAATGGAGAATGAAAAATAAAAGAAAATATAGGCGATCTAGATTAACATGGCTGACAGTTTATGCAGAGGATATTTTTGCAATACTGAGGCTCTGATTCTCTGGGTTCCCCATTTTTTTTTTTTTGAGACAGTCTCACTCTGTCGCATTGGGTAGAATGTGAATGTGGCATCACAGCAACCTCAAACTCTTGGGCTCAAGAGATTCTCTTGACTTCGCCTCCCCAAAAGCTAGGACTACATACAGGTACCCTACAAAGCTTGGCTAGTTTTGAAGAGATGGGTTCTTGCTCTTGCTCAGTCTGGTCTCCAACTCTTGAGCTCAGGTAATCCACTGGCCTCCGCCTCCCAGAGCGCTAGGATTATAGGGGTAAGACACTGCACCCAGCCTCTATTTCCTGCTTTAAGAAAAACTACATCTGAATCCTGCATCTCAGAGCCATCAATAAAGAGTGTCCATAATCCATGTCTAATTTTATACCAGGACTTCTGTCTTCTATTTACTATATAAACTTTGGCATTGTGAAACTACTCTGCTTTGCACTCAGGAAATAACTCCTTGTTTTCTTTTTCATTTTTTTTTTTTACACAAAATATCACTTTTATTGTCTTTTATTCCTTGTCTTCCCAGTTTATCATATGGATTGTTTAATCTCAGGTTTAATTCGACCTTGTTTGTGATGTCTGTCTGAAACTACAAGTCACGCAGCTTCCTCCATTTTAAATCAAGGAATTCATCACCATTTATTCATTGGACAGAAATCTTTTATGTTTGATATTGCTTTTCTAGTTATTGTTGTTTTTGTGCCTTTGTTCCAGATTAAGATCCTTTTTATAACTTCATTTTGGAAACCAGGAGCATAGATGTCATAGTTTTCTGTACATCACCCATGGCATTAGCTAAGCGCCATACCTATAGTAGACACTTGTTCAAAAAAATTATAACTTAGCCACTTACTATGTGCCAGGTTCTGTGTTGGGTGCTGTTGTTAAACCAAAAGATGGGAACTGTGGATACTCTAAAGAGGCTTATATAGTTTCCTGGTAGAAAAGAAAGATTTGTATTAATAATATCAAGTGATAAGTTAAAGAAGAGCAAATGACATAGGCCTTAAAAGGTTGATGTTTTAGGAAAAAGGATTTCTTACTGAATTTTCTAGCAAAGGATTGCTTTGAGAAAAATCTCACTAGTTAGGGTGAGATTACTATCAAAACAAGTGCAGTTAGTGAGAAGGAAAGTAATGTGTTGATTTTAATTTAGGACATTATAAAATTAACATCACTCAAGACCCACGATTAACTCCTAATTATCTGTCACGTGAAGGATAAAGTCTGACACCTGATTTCTGGTACTTCCATACATTGACTTTAAATTATGTATTCTTTCCCATATAATCAAAAATGGCCTCTTTTTATTCCAGCTATGAAAATGTATCCAATGTCTCAAAATTACTACCTTTTTAAATTCTCCATGGCTTTCTACAATGCACTCCTCAGTAGTTTGCTTATTTAAATATAATTGGTTTTCAAACCTACAATATCCTCCAAGAAATTTTAAATTATTCAGTGTTCACTGAGGGTTTTTTGTTCACTGAATTTTATATTTTTATTCAATGCCTATCCAATTATTTGTAACTGTTTATTGATCAACTAGTATGTACATGTAGTTAGGTGTTAAGTGCATATAATTATGCTGAAAATTATAGAGCACATGTCAATAAATAGGACATGGACTCTGCTAACCAAAATGTGCATTCTCTTATATAAAATGTCACAAAGTGATAATAACTCATGAGGAATGTATGAGAGTGGTATAAATTTACTTCTTAGGGGTCTTTAAGGAGGTAGATGTTTCTAGTGGGCTTTAAGGAACATGGAGGGCATACTAGAAATTATCATGTTTTATATGATTCTATAAAAGCAACCTTTGGTCATGAAATTTCTGAAAAATATTGCAAAACTCTGGATGTTTGTGCATTCAGTTTGAGCTCAAACTACCGATTCTTTTAGTGTTAGTATTTTTCTAACTCAGCTCATCTAAAGAGAGTTTTTAACTATATTTCTGAGAGTGGAGTCTATTTTCTAAAATTTTACCAATGAAGCAGTTTTAGAAATATAAATATTAAAAAGAAGAAAACATAAATGTGCTGAACAATACAATATGGTCTTTGAAAGAGCATTATTCTTTAGTTGAGTACTGAGTTGTTATACAGCCTCTTACCCTCTGATAAACTTTATCAACTTAATAGAACTTGATAAAAGGGATGTCATTTGAGTGGTGTGAGGTTTAAAAATGGTGACATTATGAACAAGAAAACATTAGACATTTTGTACAATATTATAATTTTCTTAGTTTCTGATGTAGAATTAAAAAAAAAAGCAATATTCTCAGCAGTTTGTTTGTTTAATGGAGTGTACCCTAAAAAGTCTTATTTTATTTACAACTGCTTTTTTTCTTACCCCTCTGGAGTTGCTGCCAGAATGCAGGGGAAGAGAAACGACAATTTAATAATAAGTCTGTGAAAGTCACTGCAAAGGGTAATCAGGAGTTTCCAACTATTACAATGCGAGTAGAACTCCTTGAGCTTGAAATAACAACATGAAGTTTCAATCCCTTGGGAAAAATTACACCAGGCAGACTGATTGAGTGGAAACTATCCAATAAACTGTTCATGGACTTTACAATCAGTGAACTGAATAAAAGAGACTCAATTTTCGGAATTGCATGTCAAGGACTAAATTTACATGACATTTCCACTTGAAGTAAACATAACTAAGCATGCTAGTACATGAACCCCTTGGAAACAAATGGGGTATCACTAAGCAACTAACTGCCTGACCTCCCAGGCAGAGTACTTTATGTTACTGTGAATGAACATTATTGCTCAGTGGAAAGAGTGAAAATGCTGCTTACATAATTATTGTCTTTCATAAACAGAAATATAATAGTTCCACTATTTCTAGCTGTAACATCGTAAAGGTTACTAGAAGTAGAAATTACAGCAGTCCAATCATAGTGAACCAAATTAGATCAACTATCCCTTGGAAGATAACTAGAAAATCTTGACAAGATATACCTGAATATCAACTTAAGAGCAAGAAGTGTATTAATAAGTTTATATCAAATTCCAGGGGTAGTAGATTAAATGTAAAAATGGCTCAGATTCCTTATTCCTCTGTGTCTATTTGCTTTACAATGTGAATAATTTAAGAAAGGTAAGATAGGAACAAAAAGTGAATTACTACTCTGTAGATTTTAATTTCAGTATCTCTTTTATCAAGTTGAGAATTTCTGATTTTGTCTTAAGTTTTCTGCTGACATACACAACTTAAAGGAAGACAATAATATTTCAAATTAAAAATTCAGTGTATGATTTAAGAGAGATTGGATACTGCCAAAAAAGGAATTAGTAATCTGTGAAATTTACACTTCTATGAAAATGTAGCAGACACGCTTTTGCCAATTATTCTTACTACATATGATTAACAACTCAGGAGATATGGATACATATACACAAATAAACATGCATATATGTATATACAGAATGTGCCATAAAAATGTATACAGCTTTTCAGAAAGGGAAAAGAAGAACTATATTAGAATTATAATACTCTAGTCATATTTTACTTCTGCAATTACAAGAGATATCAGATACAATATATAAATAAACATTATTAGTGTATAGTATTACATTTTAATAGTTTTTCCTACCATATACATATATATATATATATATATATATACATATAAAATTTTTTCTTTTTTTTGGTCACACTAAATTTATTTGCTAACCATAGGCTAGTTAAAATAAATAAGAGTTAAGTTCCCAGGGAGTATTTCTGGTCAGAAAAATAAAAATTCACCAAACTACCAAATAATGTACCAAAACATTATTTAAATATTAAAAAAATTAATAATTAAAATAAGTTTTAATATTAAACATTAAATAAATGCAAACTATATGTATTTTAAAAGATTAACAAAAGTAGGTAAAACCAATTTTTACCCAATTATTGGTAAATCAGTCAATGAAAGTATTTTTAGTGATGGTGGATTAAATAAAGGAATCAAAATGTTTGAAAACAAAAATTATAAAGAGTACCTTCTATTACCACTCTGTTCAGAAGTAACAGCAAAAATGATGGGCTTTCATAGTGCTTTTGAATTGCATTGCTATTTATCATGCATTTTATCATTATCATATGCTTTGTGAATTTCTAGTTGATAATAATTTGTATTTATTACTTTATTTTCCATTCTGCTTATTCCAGTTTAGGGTGGCTTTAGTCTATCCCAGCAGTTTGAGGAGCCAGGTCAGAGCCAATCCTGGACAAGACACCATTGATTCCACTGCGAGCTCACACCTACATTCACATTTACTCAGACTGGAACCACTTTACATGCCAGTTCACCAAATGTGCATATATTTGGGATTTGGAAAGAAACCAGAGCCCGCAGGTAAAACCTGTGCCGACATAGGGCGGATGTGAGAAGTTCACACTGACAATGGCATCATCCAGAAATCAATTTTTTTACTCATCAAAGTTATAATGAAATAATATTAAACAAACATTATCCGGAGATCTATGATACCAAGGTTACTCAAATTGGGGGCCATAGAATAAACGTCAGGAAATTTTTAAAAATAAAATCATATATAGCGAATTCTGTAGGCATAATGGAAATAAAGTAGAAATCAAAAGAAAGGAAAGTAATGAACGCCTGGAAACTGAATAATACATTTCTGAATGATCCATAGGTCAAAGAGGGAGTCTCAAGGGAAATGAAAAAGTACATTGCTCTCAGTGGAAAAGAAAATAAAACACATCAACATTTGTGGGATACAACTGAAGCAGTCATGAGAGAGAAATTTTTAACATACATTAGAAAAAAGAAAAAGTCCCATGTCAATAATCTGAGGTCCCACTAATAGAAATTAGGAAAATAAGAGCAAAATAAATCCAAAACAAAGAGAAGAAAATAATAAAGATAAGTGTGGAAATAATTCAAATTGAAAGCAGAGCTAAGAAGGTGAAAATCAATGGAACAGAGATCCAGTGCTATGAAATGATAAATAAAATTGATGAATATCTACCAAGAAATACACATAAAAAAGAGAGAGCGAGAGAGAGAGAGAGATAGCTAACATCAGGAATGCATACTACATACCCAGCAGAAATAAAAACAATCACAAATGAATACTAGATAATTATATCAAAAAAAGCTAACAACCAAAATTCTACAAAGATATAACAAATAAAAGAAATAAACTCCTAACTGCTAAGAAGGAAAAAAATGTCAAAGGTCAAATGGTTTCATTTGAGAGTTCTACCAAATATTTACAGAAGAATAATATTATCAATAGTTCTAGCTCCATCCATGTAAACATAAAAGAGGTAATGTGTCCATCTTTTCTAAAGCTGCATATTATTCCATGGTATACATATACCACAATATATTAATCAATTTGTGGGTCAACAGGCACTTGGGCTTCTTCCATGACTTGGCAATTATGAACTGAGCTACAATGAATATTCTGATGCAAATATCTTTGTTGCAAAATGATTTTTGGTCTTTTGGATATACACCTAGTAGAGGAATTGCAAGATCAAATGGCAGTTCTATTCTCAAGAATGGAAGAAAAAGTATCCAATGTACTCAGTACTTTTATGAAACCAATTTATATTTACTCACATTTTCTTATGTAAGATAGATCACAACTGTAGCCCAGGATGAAGGCAAGAAATGGAGGGGGAAGGGAAAAGAGGAAGGAGGTTTGACAGAGGGAGTGTAAATGGTGGGACCAGACCCATGAAGCATATCGCAAGGGTACAAGTCAAATCTATTAAGTACAGAACATAACTGTCTTAACACAATAATCAAGTAAATGAGGTGAAAGCTATATTAGAATGATGTAAGCACGTCAAATTGTATAAAAACATCAACACATTGTATCCCACGTATGCATAAATGTATTCATGATCTATGTGTATATGATTCAATAAAAGAAAAAAATAGTGTCTTTTTCAGAAAAATAGAATACAAGGGACTATTTCCAAATTCATTTCAAGAGTCTTGGATTGTCCTGATAATAAAACAAGAATGAAGTTCACAAACCACAGATGTGAATCAAAACCAGAATCTAGAACATAGGCAACACCCTTAAAACTCAATATTTAAAAAGCATCAATTGGAAAATAAGCAAAAGAAATAATGGCACCCTCTCTGAAGAGGACGTGCAGATGGAAAATATGCACACAAAATATGTAAAAATTATCAGCCATGATTAGGGAAATTAAAATTAAAATTAATGACCACTGGAAACTTACCAAAATGATAAAAATTAAAAAAAATAGTGACAATAAAAATTTTGGCAAAGATAGAGAAAGATTAGATTATTCATACAATGTGGAATATAAAATGACACAGAACAAACTGGCTATTTCTTGAAAACAGAACACGGAATTACTATAAGATTGAAAAATTATACTCCTATATACATATTTATCCCAGAGACACCAAAACTTATGCTTATACAAAATCTGTACATAAACATTTATAAGCAACTTTATTCTTAATAATCACAACCTAGAAACAACCCAAATAGTTTGTAATGTGTGAATAGTTAAATATATTGTGTTGCATCCACACCACTGAATTGGAAATTAAAAGGTACAAACTCTGTATGGATACATGCAACAAACTCGATAAATCTCTATAATAGCTTTATTATTGTAAAACCATTTACTTTCCGTTTAGCGCCTAAAAGTATTTATCATGTGTTTACGATCTGCTTCCGCGTATATAAAATTCTTCCTGTGATACAATTGTAGAAATGGAAAATGAATTAGTTGTTTCTAGGGGTTTAGAAAAAAGTGGGAACAGTGGATGTGGGCCCAGCAACATGAGATAGACCTTTGGTGATGAAAATGTGTATATTGTCTACATAAAATGTCAATATCCTGGTTGTAATATTGTTCTATTGTTATTCAAGATTTTATCACTGGGGAAAAGCTGGGTAATGAGTACATGATCTTTCTCCATATTATCTGTTACAGTTACACTTGAATTTACAATTATCTCAAAATTTTAAAAAAATGCTTAATTAAAAATAAAAATGAATTAGTATACACAAAGCTATATAAGAAAATGCCCAGTTGGAACCATGGAGAAACAAAAGAATAGGAAAAACAAGAAGCTTGTACAGTACAAAGTTCTAGTATAGGAATTTGGAATTTTAGATGGACAGGGAAAAAATAATATGGTCAAAGCAACATGTGAAAATACAATTATTGAAAAGTTCAAAAATGATTTAAAGACATACATTCACAAAATCAAGATGCCATACAAAATTAAAGGAGAATCTTCAAAAAGTTATACAAAAATGGGTGGCACCTGTGGCTCAAAGGAGTAGGGCACCAGCCCAATATGCCAGAGGTGGTGGATTCAAACCCAGCCCTGGCCAAAAACTGAAAAGAAAAAAAAAAAATCAAATCATTAAATTAAAAAAAAGAAAAATTATACAAAAATATATGAAAATAAAGATGTAGAATATTGAAAAAATATTAAACTCAGCTGGAAAATAAAGTTCCCCTGAAAGTATAAGCTGTGGCTAGACCTTCTTTGACTTCTTTTTTTTTTCTGAAGTTTTTGGCCGGGGCTGGGTTTGAACCTACCATCTCCAGCACATGGGGCCAGCACTCTACTCCTTCGAGCCCCAGGCATTGCCCCATTCCTTGAATTCTTATGAAAAATCATGAGATGTTTTCCAAAAATTTAAAACAATTATAGCAATACTACCAAACTATTGATATGGATATCCTTTATCTCTATATCCAGAAATAAAGAAAAAATAAAGGCACTTCTGACAAATAAAAATTATGAAATAAGAAATTTTTTTCAACAGAAGATATAAAAGAATTACTGAAGTGTATCTTTGGGCAGAAGTAAAACACTCCCAGTTGCATAATGAAAATGCAGGAGGAAACAACAAAAGATAAAACTTTATTTTTCTAAGGCCAATGATCTTTTAAATATATAAATTTAAAAAGACCAAAATATTGAGGAGTACAAATAATAAAAGAGAAGAAAAGAAATGAGAGAAGAAGACTAGGTTCAAAAAGAATAGGTTCCGTAAAAACTGATTAGAACCAAATACATCGATTTAAGAGTGAATACAAATGAGAATAATAAGTTAAAAATCAGTCTACTTTTTCAAAATATTTCTTTTTATAAGAAACATGTCTAGAATATGAAGATAAAGAATGATCAAATTTAAAAAATAAAAAAGTATGAAAATGTCAATCTGTAGAAAATTGATGTAGCTACATTAGTATAGCCAAACCAGACTTCAAGGTAAAAAAGCAGTAACAAACAGGAACATTTTTATAATAATAAAGTTTTAGCCCACGTGGAGAACATATGAATTATACATTTGCATAAAACTAATTTTGACATATACAATATGTGTATAATGGTATTGATGATTTAATAGTATATTTATGATTTACTCAAAATGATAAATTGGTATGGTACGATTAGTGAAAATTATTTTGATATAATTAATTAACTTGACTTTTTGAGTATGTCTATATGTATATCTCTGTGTGTGTGTGTGTGTGTGTATTATCAGTACACTTAACCAGTGCAGAATATATACTCTTAAGCAAACAAGAAATATTTCCAACACTTGACCACAAAATATGAAAGTAAAAGAGGTATCATAGATCAAATTTGTCACTCATTTTCTTTTTTTTTTTTTTTAATAATTTTATTGAATCATAATTATGTACATTGGTGCAATCACAGGGCACGATTCATATACATTCAGGAATATTTTGATCATACTGTTACAGATATCCTTCATGGCATTTCCTTGATCACTATATAAAGACATTAATACTC
>CAUYON010213449.1:0-40368 GCA_963573935.1 Arctocebus calabarensis
GGCATAATGTGCAAATATTTTCTCCCATCTGAGGGCTGTCTGCTTGCTCTACTTGCTATGTTCTTGGCTGTGCAGAAGCTTTTTAGTTTGATCAGGTCCCAGTAGTGTATTTTTGACACTGCTTCAATTGCCTAGGGAGTCATCCTCATAAAATATTTACCCAAACCGATTCCTTCAAGAGTTTTCCCTCCACTTTCTTCTAGTTGAAAGAAATTTTTATAGTTTCATGTCTTAAGTTTAAATCTTTAATTCAGTGAGAGTCTACCTTAGATAATGGTGAAAGGTGTGGGTCTAGTTTCAGTCTTCTACAGGTTGCCAGCAACTTCACCCACCACCATTTGTTAAATAGGGAGTATTTTCCCCACTGAATGTTTTTAATTGGTTTGCCAAAGATCAAGTAACAATAAGTAGCTGGATTCATCTCTTGGTTCTCTATCCTGTTCCAAACATTTACCACTCCTTTTTTGTGCCAGTACCATGCTGTTTTGATCACTATTGATTTATAGTACAGTCTCAGGTCTGGTAGCATGATTCCTCCTGCTTTGTTTTTATTTCTGAGTAATGTCTTGGCTATTCGAGTTTTATTCTGATTCCATATAAAACAAAATATTATTTTTCTGAGATCTTTAAAATATGACAATGGAGCTTTAATATCAATTGCATTAAAATTACATATTGCTTTGAGTAGTGTAGACATTTTAATAATGTTGATTCTTCCCATCCATGAGCATGGTATGTTTTTCCATTTTTTTAACATTTTCACTGATTTCTTTTCTTAAAGTTTCATAGTTCTCTTCATAGAGATCTTTCACATCCTTTGTTAGGTAAACTCCCAAATATTTCATCTTTTTTGGCACTACTGTGAAAGGAATAGAGTCCTTAACTGTTTTTTTGGCTTGGCTATTGTTGGTATATATAAATGCTACAGATTATGAGTGTTGATTTTGTAGCCTGAGACATTGCTGTATTCCTTGATCACTTCTAAAAGTTTTGTAGTAGAATCCCTGGTGTTTTCCAGATATACAATCATATCATCTGCGAAGAGTGAAAGTTTGATCTCTTCTGACCATATGTGGATACCCTTGATTGCCTTTTCTTCCCTAATTGCTATGGCTAAAACTTCCATTACAATGTTCAAGAGCAGAGGAGATAATTGGCAACCTTGCCTGGTTCCTGATCTGAGTGGCAATGATTTCAATTTAACCCCATTCAATATGATACTGGGTATGAGTTTGATGTAAATGTCCTCTATTAGTTTAAGAAATATCCCTTCTATACCAATTTGTTTAAGTGTTCTGATCATGAAGGGATGCTGGATAGTGTCAAAAGCTTTTTCAAAAGCATCACTTGAGAGAATCATTTGGTATTTATTTTTAAATTTGTTTATGTGCTTAATTACATTTATAGATTTATATATATTGAACCTGCCTTGAGACCCTGGGAAAAAGGCCCACTTGGTCATGGTGTATAATGTGTTTGATGTGTTGCTGGATTCTCTTTGTTGGGATCTTGTTGAATATTTTTACATCAATATTCATTAGTGATATTGGTATATAATTGAATATTTTTGCATATCAAAATTAATTAGTGATATTGGTCTATAATTTTTTTTTCTTGTTGGATCTTTCCCTGATTTAGGGATGAAGGTGATGTTTGCTTCATAGAATGTATTGTGTAGTATTCCTTCTTTTTGTATATTTTGGAAAAGGTTGAGTAACATAGCTACTAGTTCTTCTTTAAAGGTTTGGTGCTGATGTGAAGCCATTTGGTCCTGTGCTTTTATTTTTAGGGAGATTTTGTATAGTTGATGCTATTTCAGAACTTGATATAAGCCTGTTCAACATTTCCACATTGTTCTGGTTAAGCATTAGTAGGTGGCATGCTTCCAAGTATTGGTCAATTTTGTTCAGATTGTCATATTTCTGAGAATAAAGTTTCTTGTAATATTCATTAAGGATTTTTTTAATTTCTGAGAGGTCCATTGTTATTTTGTCTTTACCATTTATGATTGATGAAATTAGGGACTTTACTCTTTGTCTCCTGGTTAGGTTAACCAATAGTTAATCCTTTTTATTGATCTTTTGGAAAAAAACAACTTTTTGATTTATTGATCTGTTGTATAATTCTTTTGTTTTTAATTTCATTTAATTCTGCTCTAATATTGGTTATTTCTTTTCTTCTGGTCAGTTTGTGGTTGGAATGTTCTTTCTTCTCCAGTTGCTTAAGATGTCCCATTAAGTTGTTAACTTCCTCTATTTCCATTTTCTTGAGGAAAACTTGCAGTGCTATAAATTAGGACTGCCTCTTAGGACTGCCTTTGCAGTATCCCAGAGGTTCTGATAATTCATGTCTTCATTGTCATTTTGTTCTAAAAATTTGGTAATTTCCTTCTTAATCTTATCTATGACCCATCTATCCTTCAGCATAAGGTTATTTAGCTTCCATGTTTTTGTATGATTATGCATATTCCTGTTGTTATTGAGTTCAACTTTTATTCCATGATGGTTTGAGAAGATTAAAGGAATAATTGAATAATTTCTATTTTTTAAAATTTGCTGAGGTTAGACTTGTGACCTAGGATGCGATCAATTTTGGAGTATGCTCCGTGGGCTAATGAGAAGAATATGTATTCAGTTTTGTTGGGATGAAATGTTCTGTAGATGTCTGTTAAATCCAGTTGTTGAATGGTTAAGTTTAAATCTATAATTTCCTTACTTAGCCTCTTTTTGGAGGATCTATCAGCACTGATAAAGGGGTTTTAAAATCTCTGACTGCTATGGAGCTGGAGGTAATCAAGTTGCTAATGTCTGTTAGATTTTTCTCTTATAAATTAAGGCGCATTCTGGTTGGGTGCATAAATATTAATAATTGAAATCTCATCATATTGAGTAGTACCTTTAACAAATATGAATTTTACATCCTTGTCCTTCCTTATTTTGGTTGGTTTAAAGCCTATTGTATCTGCGAATAGGATTGCAATACCTGCTTTTTTCTATTTTCCATTTGCCTGGAATATAGATGACCATCTCTTCACCTTGAGTCTATATTTATCTTTTAAGGTAAGATGTGATTCTTGTATACAGCACGTATCTGATCTGAGTTTTTTTTATCCAGTCAGCCAACCTATGCCTCTTTAGAGGACAATTTAAACCATTCACATTAATTGTGAATATTGATAAGGCTTTCGAAAGTCCAGTGAACATTTTTAATCTTTTGCCATTGTGGAAGTTCGAATTTGATCAAAATTTTCTGAGTGGATTTACTTTTGTAGTGGAGAATTGTCCTGGTCTTTATGGAGGATAGGTCTGAGAATATCCTGGAGAGCTGGTTTAGTTATGGCAAATTTCTTCAACATGTGAATGTCATTAAAGTATTTAATTTCTCCATCATAAATGAAACTCAGTTTAGCTGGATACAGCATCCTAGGTTGAAAATTATTTTGTTTTAGGAGATTAAAAGTCAATGACCATCCTCTTCTAGCTTCAAAGGTTTCGGCAGAGAGATCTGCAGTTATTCTAATTTTCGCCCCTTTGTTGGTTATGGTTTTCTTACGTCTGACTGCTCTCAGAATTTTCTCCTTCATATTAACTTTAGTGAAACTGATTATGATTTGTCTGGGGGATGTCTTTTTCAGGTTGAGTCTGGGGTTCTGAAATTGTCTGCTATCTGAATTTAAGAATCTCTTGGAATATCTGGAAAGTTCTCCTTCATAATCTCATGAAGAAGAGACTCTGTGTCTTGTGAAGCTGCTTCATCGCTTTCAGGGATCCCTATAAGGTGAATATAGGTTTTCTTCAAATAATCCCAGAGCTCTCTGAGAGAGTGATCTGTTTTTGCCCACCATTTCTCTTCCTCTTTGATAGTTTGGGTGTGTTTGAAAGCTTTGTCTTCAAGGTCAGAAATCCTTTCTTCTGCTTGCTCTATTCTGTTACTGAGGGATTCTACTGTATTTCTCACGTCTTTGAGGGATGCATCTTCTTGTCTCAATGTCTCAAGAACATTTTGGATTACTGCTTGAAATTCTAATTCCATCTTTTCCTCCGTTCTGTTGATCTTATTTGCTATCCAGATTCTGAATTTGATTTCTGACATTTCAGCCATTTGTTTACATATGGGATTTTGTGCTGTGTCTGCCTTGTCATTACTTGGGGGAGTTTATCTGCACTGATTATTCATATTGCCAGAGTTTTTCCATTGATTCCACCCCATGATTGTTTTTTACTGTTGCCTCTGGGCTTCCTTAGAGTTGGGGAGGTTTCTCTCCAAGATTAGACCCTGCTGGGATCACTCTATTGTTGCTGGATCTTTGTAGGAAATGACCGTGTGTAGCTCCTTTGGGACTTCCCCAGCCAGGGAGTTCTGGCTGTGGGAGCAGCTCTGGAGTGTGGCACCTCCGGATCCAACAGCATGGCAGGGGGATGGTGCACATGGTTCTGGGAGTGTCTGGCTCCCAGTGACTTTGGCAAAGAGAGCCCATGGCTGCAGCAGTCTCTGGCCAGAAAGAGGGCTCAATGCAGAGGCAGGGAGGGCTCCGGAGGGAGGGTCCCAATCACGCAGCTTCCAGAGTCCCTGGCCAGACAGACAGAGATAGTATGGAGGAAGGGAGGGTATGGGAGGGAGAATGCAGGTTGCGCTGCTCCTGGAGTTCCTGGCCGGAGATGGACATGTGGAGGCCTGGTGGGCATGGGGTACAGAGCTGCGCAGTCACTGGTAGAATCCCTGGCTAGGGGCATGCCCGTGGAGGCCTTGAGGGAGCCGGGTATTGGGCCACATGGTCACTGGCAGAGTCCCTGGCTGGAGGTGGTGGTGTGGAGGCCCTGTGGGCACAGGGCACGGTTCTCCATGGTCACCGGGGGAGTCCCTGGCCAGCAGCTGGTTGTGGAGGCCCGTCAGTGGGCGCGGGGTCTGGGGCTGCGTTGTGGCCATCAGAGTCTCTGGACAGGGGCGGATCTCTGGAGGCCTGGCGAGTGCAGGGCTCCAGGCAGTGAGGTCACCGGCAGAGTCTCTGATGGCGAGGAGGGAGGCTTGCTGCAGCCTCCGGAGTCTCTTGCCAGTGGGGTGCTTGGTCCAGCAGGTAGGGAGAGGTTGCACTGCTCAAGAACCTCCTCCCTGAGTGTCAGCAGGGGTTAGGCTACTGGTTCGTCTTGTAAGGGGTGGAAGGGTGTACTGTAAGTTCAGAATGGCAGGGAAAACTTTAGTTCAGTTTTTCTGCCTAGCAAGAGAGTGTTCAGAGTCACAGCAGGGTCACTCTGAGGAAGCAGTCCCCACTTCCCACAGCACTCTTCCATGGCATGAGGCAAGAGGTTCACAGTTCACCTCTTGTCTGTAGAAAACCCGCAGGACAAACAAAGAGAAAAAAGAAAGGAAACAGAAAAATGACAAAACTACAGCTTTCTTGGGGGAGGGGTCAGGCACTTTTCCTTTCAGATGATTTTTCTACCTGAAGCTTGCTTTCTTAGAGTCACAGCCTGCCTCAGCAAAGGTGACCTGCAGTTATCACTTCTCTCTCTCAGCTGGGCTCCAAGTCTTCATCTTAATTGGGCAGTTTCTGGATATTACCTTTTCTTTTGAACAGGAGCCTCTTTCGGAAGCTGCTTCCAGTTGACCATCTTGCTCTGCCCCCTAGAATAGGAACATTTCAAATGGTCAAGTTGTACTAGTAGTTTGAGAATGACATATGTTTGGCAATCATGACTGAATTCAATTTAATTCACTCTAGTAAGAATTTCATAAGTGATACCATTTATATTATTTTTAAAACATTCTTGATTAGTGAAACTTAGATTGATTTTATCATGCTAGAAATTTTACCAAAGGCAGAATTCATAATTAAACAGCTAGACATAATGTTCCATTTCAGAATAACAACTTTTAAATAACAAGTTTGATTTCTATATAAATTTTGTGTATGTTTTAAAATTTTTAAGATATAAGTTATGTCCTAGAAATTTTTAAAGGTATATTGTTTCCTTCCAACTCTATAAGAATATTACAAATTTTTGGCATATACTCCAAGAAGTCCACAATGCTAATATCTCACCTCTTGTTGCAAGGAACTCAAACCATCATGAGTAACTTTGTGGTTTAAAATAGGGCCCAAGGTTATGATGATTAGGCAAATTGTCAAAAAGAAGGCTCAGAAGTTACTAGCAATATGTTACTGAAAGTGCGTAAAAATTGTGCTTCTATACTTCTGACATTGCACCTTACCATTAAGAGGAAAAAAATCTCAATTGCATAGGTGGTTCAAGACATTGTTTACATGTCAGAATGAAATATTGTAAACAAAAGAGGTACTCATCTCCAATCATCTAAAAGAACTGAGAAAACACAGAATTCATAGTTAACTATGTCAGTATTTTTCATGTATATAACTTTGAGAGCATTAAATGTCCAAAACTAATCAATGAAACCAGAGAATTGAAACATAAATAATGAAACTAAAAGGAAAGTGTTGCCATTTAGCTTCAGTAAGCTGCAGGGAAAATGAAGAGAAAATATCCCAAAAAAGGAACACACCAACACACGATGTGTAGTGCAGGCTGTGGCGAAGTAACAGCTGAGCACACTCAGATATTGGAGTAAAGTGAACAACCTGATGCAATATTATCGTTCAATGTTAGGGTGAAAATTGCTGAAAGAATTCATTTACTCATCCATTTCTTAATCTATCTTACATGAGTATTTTTTTCTTGATGCAAATAAGAATATCATGCTTCCTAGTTCTTGAAGTGAAAAGAGTCTTATGTGGAAACACAGAGCTCAGAGCCACCCCATTAGAGGTACTAACAGAAGTTCACATACTGTAGGTGAGTCAGCAAGCCAGCAGAGTGTTGGGGGGACTGTCTAGTATGCAGGTGAGTCAGCAAGCCAGCACGGTGTTGGGGGGACTGTCTAGTATGCAAGTGAGTCAGCAAGCCAGCAGAGTGTTGGGGGGACTGTCTAGTATGCAGGTGAGTCAGCAAGCCAGCAGAGTGTTGGGGGGGGACTGTCCAGTATGCAGGTGAGTCAGCAAGCCAGCAGAGTGTTGGGGGGGGACTGTCTAGTATGCAGGTGAGTCAGCAAGCCAGCAGAGTGTTGGGCGGGGACTGTCTAGTATGCAGGTGAGTCAGCAAGCCAGCACGGTGTTGGGGGGACTGTCCAGTATGCAGGTGAGTCAGCAAGCCAGCAGAGTGTTGGGGGTGACTGTCCAGTATGCAGGTGAGTCAGCAAGCCAGCAGAGTGTTGTCGTGGGCGGGGAGGGGGGACAGTTTATGCATTACACCAATAGCTCTTTCTAAGGGAGCTGCCCCAATGGGCAGCCCACCCAGCCTGGCTGCCCATGCAGCCTCACCCTGGTCCCGAGTCCCAGTATGGCTTAGTCTGCAGGGTGTCCAGAGGCTGGGAAAGGGAAGCAGCGTGGGGCTAATAGGATAGTTCAGGAGAGTAGAAGAATGGCTTGAGGTCAGGCCGCGGGGGTCCATGAGTGAGCTAAAACTGAGAGGAGAGGAAAGCCATGGGGCACAGACAGAACATCGTCAACCTCAGAAGACAGAAGCCCTGGGTGTGACGTGCGCCCCTCAGAGGGCAGAGCCCCGGGTGGCCGGTGGTGTCACACGGGGTGGTCGGGTGCTGTCACGGGGGGGGACTCAGCAGAGGGCGGTGTCACAGGGGACTCAGTGGAGGGCGGTGCCGTGCAGCTGGGCCGAGTCACTCAGTGGCGGAGTGACTCCCGCCCAGGCCCTGCCTGAGCCTTGAGAATTCCTGATCCTGCTGTGTGGTTTCTCCTCGGGGGAACTCCGGCTCTTGTGCTGCTGTGTCCCTGGTGGGATAAACCTACCTCCACACAGCCAAAAGAATCTCTCTAAAACACCTTTTTGAAAGACAGCAATGCTGTCGAGAACACTAGGTCTGAATGCTCTTCTAATTCTCTGTTTCGTATCTATCATTCTAGAGATTCATTTTTTACTATGAAGGTTTATACGCAGATTCTACAGCCTCCATGTAATAATGGATTCTGCACCTCACTCCCCCTGTGTTCAGGGACAGGATAGGCAGGAACTGTTGACTCAGAACCATGAAAGGGGATCGCAGGTGCTGGGCCAGCTGACGTGCTTCCCTTCCTTCCTACCTGCGTTCTCCTCTTGACTCTTCATCAGAACCATTCATTCTCCTTGCTCACAGTCTGCCTGATTTCCTTTTAATATGCAACCTTCAAGTTAACTGAGAATGAAACTATTTAATTAGCATGCTTGATTTTCAATCTTTAGTGTCTTCCAACCAAATATAAATGGCATTGATATATGAAGAGGTGGATATATTAACCACCTTTATGTGCTGTTGGAGCCTTTCATATTAATTACTATTCTACCTTATGTTTTATTCATGTATGAAAATTGTTTGCATTAGCACATATTTCCTAATACAATTATAAATTATGAAGGATAGAAATGCCTTATTATGCCACATAAAACCCATCACAACATTAACTTATTTTTGTTCCAAAATTAGAAGTTAATAGTAGTAATTATGATACTTCATTTCTTTTAAAGTAAAAACATACAAATAAGCCCTAATAAATACACTAAAAATATTTTTGCAGTAGCATAAAAATTATGATTTTTATTTGTAATACTGAAAGTTAATCAATAGTCTTCTAAGACAAATTTTGACAAGTGGCACTGAGATGAGAAACTGTTTTGCAGGGAATATCATTTATAAAGCACACAATGTATAAACAAGTGCTGTACCACATATAAACAGTAAAGTGCTGTAGAAATATAAAGATTGACCTACATATCTTATTTTTTTTTTTGAGATACGACTGTAAAAACACAAAAGTTAAATTCCTGTGATAGCTTACCGTATTTAGGACTTAAAAAACTAAAATAAATGAAATTTAAGTTTTTGTGTGAGTAAGACTATTATACCTATCTTGAGTGTCTTACTTGTGCTGTATCACATCATACCTTTGGTTAATTCTTAATAAATCGTTCATTTGTTAAAAAAACTAAAATAATTTCTTGGCTGTTTTTTCCTTTTTAGAGAAAAAGAATGACTAGCATTCTCACAATCCTGTAATTTTCATGCCTTCTAATATTCAAATTTGTAACACACACTGTGTACCTCTTCCAAAGTCATGGTTGACAACTTAATGGAGCATTCTGGTAGGCTGCCTTCCTGAGTGAAGGGTGTAAATCATGTGGTGATCAGAAGAAACCACCCCTTCATTAGTGGGTCTTCCCATGGTCTCTCGCAGAAATCAAAGTAAGCTCGATATACTGACTGGCATGAATACTTGCCAGGAAGAGCAACCTAGGTATTTGGAAATGTTTCTCTATTGCTTGGAGACTTTATTCAAGAAATGCCTGGCGCTAAAATGTCCCATGTCAAACATCACAGGAGTATGGTGGTGGCGAAGCCCGAAGTAGGAGAGAAGAGCAATAAAGGTTTTTTGTGCTACCTTTTATCCTGGAATTTGTTTTAATCTATGAACCTCATTCCAGAATTTTGAGGTCTGTTTTCTCTGGGCTTGGAAAACCATTTGATTTCCTATTGTTGGCAAAGAGGTTTGGGAATGGATCAAAAGAAAACAGGATAGTTGGGCTGGGCTAGAACTAGATTCTGACATGAGCTAGGAGCCCTCTTTGGGATATAGGCAAATATCTCTTTGGAGAAATCTTCATAAATGTTGTAAAATGTTATGAAATGATAAGGGATATTTAAATAGAATCTGAGACATCATTTTATTTGAATGAGTCTGGATTTTGATGCATGTTCAGAATCTGAATTCAGATGGGTGCATATAGGACTCATGGGTATTAGACAGGAGACTAACAAAGGAAATTTGACTGCAGGGAGGGTGAAGATTCCCACTGATAAGAGGGGTCCTGACTGAGCAAGAATCAGAGGTACATGAAAGCATTGTCAGAGCTGGGCTGGGGCACTCCCACACCTGGAACCATCTCTTCCATAAGGAGATACTAAATTAAAAATGTTTAATTTTTTGTTGTAAGAGCTGGAAGTGTGAATCAGAAGAAATGTTCTAGAAGAAAATGACTAGTCATTGGTGAGAGGAAGCCCAGGGAGCAGTTCTTTATGCTTTTGTTCTTTGTTTAAATTTAAGATCTAAAAATTCAGTCATAGACTACATGTGTAGTCAACACAAATGTGGAAAGTTGAGAAACCATCGGAGCATATTAGCAATCTAATCTTTCTGTTCTGCCTACACATCTGAGTACAGGCAGTTACTGGCTTATGGATGAGAGAGGTTCTGTAGGCTTGTTCTTTAGTTGAACCTGTGTGTAAGTTGGAACAGGTACATTTGCCTATTACCTGTCACAGTCTCCACTCACAACTGCAAATCATCTGTTAGTTGGATGTTTGTAACTTGGGTTCTGGCTGTCAGTACATCCTAGCCTTTGGTTTAGTCACATTTTGATGTCTTAGGACCTTTAAAAAAATGCTTGAACTGCCATATTTTCTCCATATGTCTTTACATCTCTGCAAGAAGACTAAAACTACATACAGCAAAACCTCATTATACTTGAATTATTAAATTTGAAAAGATTCACACTATCCAGTATTGGCAAAGATATAAAACAACCAGAAATCTCATACTTTGCTAGAGACTTGCAAAGTGGGTTGGTTGTCTTGAAAAACAGCTTGACAGTTTTTCATAAAGCTAGCCATATACTTATCACATAATTTATCCATTCTACTTCTAGGCATTCCCTAAGTTAGATAAAAACACATGTCCACGTAAAGAGCTGTAAGCAAATATTCATACTACCCTCATTCTAAAATTATAAAAAGCTAAAATGTTCATGAACTGAAGATTGACAGACAACAATGGTATATTTATACAATGGAATCCTGCTAAAAAATAAAAAGAAACACATTGACAATGTGTAACAATGTGTACAACAGGGATGACTCTGGAAAACAGTATGGTAGATGTATAAAAAAAAAAAAAAATTCTTTATATACCCCTAGACTAAGGGATAGCATCTAAGAAACTCAGTACAGCTTTATAAAGCCATTTCCATATGTCCTCAAACTGTCCCAATAACATTATATTTACACCTCTCTGACACCTGATTTTATGCTATTTCACTTACTCTGCGTTCCATAATCCTTCTCTGGGCCAATATTAATCTTTTTTCTTTCATCTTTAAAATCAAACTCAAATGCAACATCCAGCCTGTTCTGAGTTCCCCACACGGTCCTTCTGCCTCCTTATTAATCTTCACAGCGTCAGGCATCGTGTAAGTTCAGTTCTTGTGACAGACACATAGCTCATTTCACTGTGGTAATTTGCATTCTCTAAGAATGGACTCTTCAAAATCAAGATCTCCATTTCCTTCATCCATATATATTGCCTGGCTTGAAGTGTCATGTACAGAATCCAATAAACATTTATTGAACCTACTATGTTTTTTTAAATGAATTATACAGGAACATGAGCTACATACTATTAACATATGTAAAAAATAAAGTTCTACGGTCACAATTAGTTTTGCTTTCCTACATTGATCCTAGTCTATAACAGAGCTGGTATAAAAGGTGAACTAACACACATTTTCCTTTTAATGCTGAGGACAGTGGCCTTCACATAACAGGCTATTCCAAAATGGCAGAAAAGAAAAACTAGGTCATTGAAACTTTCTAGAAAATAGCAGAGAGTTTATTTAATTACTTTAGTTTTCAGTTAGCTATTATTTCTGAATTGTTATTGCAAAATGAGTTGACTCTTATACTTTTAAGAATAGAGACAGACTACTGTGCTAACCAAACTTGCTGGATTTAAGTCACAAGAGACATAATGGACATAATTTTAACATTGACAAAAACTTTGGAAGGTGTCAATAGATAGTTTTTAATCCTAAACTTTTGCACGCATCCTGGTTTAAATCGGATTTGTGAAGAACACATTTGGAAAGACTGATTGACGTGGCCAACACTAGTTTGTAGTTTAGGGGGAACAAATTGATTTATTTTTAGCTTATGGTGATTTGGTCTGGTGTTATATATTTGGAAATATATACAATGGAAAAATACAAATAAGGCATATCAAATTTTTATATATTTGACATTTATAGTTGCTCAAAATATAGAATTAAGTAATAATGTCATCTCAGAAGACTCACTAAAATATGAAGAGTAAACAGTCTGTCACAAGAGCAGGAGGCTTTAATGATTTTTTGAATAGTTTTAATGCCAAGGTAGGTTGAAATTTATCATTAACTTTAGAATATGAGAGAAAAAGTAATTAACAAAACAATGTTTACTAAGGCCTGTTTCAAAATAATACTTATTCTGAAAATATAAATTCTAGAACTGGGAGAAAAGATAATGCTGCAGAATGTGACAAGTGGGATCTGCCATTTTCTTGGCCTTTTAAAAAATTAAATAATAAACATATAGATCATGTATACATTAATGCATTTATGGGCTACCATGTGCTGATTTCATATAGAATTGGGAATGCTTACATCACACTGAGGTTAATATATTCCTTGTCTCGTTTACTTAATTATTGAGTTAAGACATTTATACTCTATACTTAATAGATCCAACATGTGCCATGGCATTATGCACCATAGCGTTTAATAACCATTAAAATCAGAATCAAAATCCTTAATGTAGGTTTGTGTTAAGATATCAAATGTTTATGACACTAAAATACTGAAATTATTCACTCATTAATTAGTAGTTCTTTTGACCAAAATTTTATACATTTCTGTCTCAGAGAGTCTCACAGAGCATTTTTCTGGTAAAGGCCACTCAGTATGTATTTGTTAAATAAATTATTCTTTTGTACTGAAATTTAGTTGTTTTAATCTTATTAGGAATAAACAGATCATCCCCAAACTAAAATTCTTTTGTTTTAGAAAGTCATCTATTATAATATAGCCCATGCAATTTTGTTACAATATATCTTATGAAAGCATAATTGCTACAGGTCACGACTGTAGTAATTTTCTTCGTGAGTTTCATGAGAAGTTCGAATATTAATTATATATAATAAGAGATCAGTAAAGCATAACAGGAAATTGAGACAATTTAAATGAAAACTGAAATCCTGAAACCATCTTTAATAATAGTTTAAAATGTATAAAGGTAGCAGTAAGTGATTTTGTTAATTCTACTGTGAAAAAAATAACATGACTAGTTTAACAGATTACTTTGGATGCAAAAATATATTTCTTATTATAAGTCCCAAGTTGATAGCAAAAGGAATTCTGAAATTGATGTGTGAATTATTCATAATATAAATTTTTGTGTTTTGTTACCACAGTAGCAGTATCTTTCCTGTTGTATTTCATGAGCATTTGCCACATTTATCTGAAGCCATGAGGAGTCTATACTGACTCAGAAAGGCAGTGTTCTCTTGAGGTCTAACCTCAGAGACTGTAACTCAGTGTTGGTCTTGGCACCTGTACTGAGCTGCCCTCTCCTGGTTTCTTCTGGCTCTGGGCCTCCCCAGCCTTGACCATCCGTGACCAGAGCCAGCACACACTCCATGAAAAGCTGCTTACACACTTAAAACTACATCTCTTCAAAAGTCTAGAGCATAGCGTTGGGATAAAGGGATTCTCCTATCACCTTTCTTTTCTGTCCTCACCCTAGAGACAGAAACTGCCCTTGGGAATCTGCTGCTCCTAGACCCTTAGGGAACTTTACTCAGCTGTTACTCACATTCTACCAGTATACAATTCTTTATGCTAAATATTTCCTCTCAGCTGTTACTCACATTCTACCAGTATACAATTCTTTATGCTAAATATTTCCTATTTTAAAAACTTGATTACAGTGACCTGGATGGACTCTTATACAAAAATTTAATAACTGGCTCAAGTTTGTTACAAACTTTCAGCAATGTAATCCAATTTGTTGATGGAGTATCAACCTATATTGACCTTTATCTTTCTTCCATTGATTTTTCTATTCTGATTAGCTACATGATATGATTATACCTAATTATAAATACTTATATCTATAAAAATCATGAAAAGGAGTAGCAGAGTTGAGGAAAAAAAAAGATCTCTTTTCTAATATGATATAACAACAACAAAAAAAACTTTTTTACTTTTTAAAATGTGGCTATCATTTCTACAGCACCCTTTCTTACACACCCACTTACCAACTATTGGTCAAATTCTTTCTTTGGAACCAACATTTGGAGTCTCTTATTCACAGTATACATAGAAAATGATTACTTTCTGCTTGCTACCTTAGCAGAATAATTGGAACAAATACATTTTAAGACTCACTCCAAGTGGTTCATTTGCAAGTATAAGTAAGTTGCTCGATGGATTTGGAAGTGTATCTTTTGTATGGCCAACTGTTCTTTTCTTAAAGTTAGTAAAGTTTCACAACTTTGAGGTTTGTGAAAAGGGAAAACTGTAATTTTAGCAGACAGTGTTGTTCTTAGGCGTGGACAAACTTGGGTTCTTGCCCAGCTCCCCAACTGTAGGATTGCACTGCTCTGGAGCTTGCCAGGGCCTCTGTTTTCTGCTAATAGACCACAACTTTTCTTGTGGGTTTTCTATTGTAAAGGATGATAAAAACAGATTCTTACAGAAAACTCTGTAGAAATGTACAGTGCTTATACCAGAAACACTGAAGAAAAATTCTTATTTTAGTATTCATGGCATTTCTCTTTTTTTCTTTTTGGCAGAAAACAGAGGCACAGGCTGGCTCGGCTGGCACCTCAGCTCAAAAAAAAAAAATAGACAAAAAGAAAAAAAATAAAAATCAGAAGAAAGGAAAATCGAGGCACATATGGTGCCAAACATTCTCAAAGGCTTCCTCATGAAAAGTTCTGAGATAGAATTCTCAGGAACTGGGCGGCCAAACCATGGAAGGTTTTTTGAAATATCTTGCCCTTAGTTTAGGTGAGGGAAACGGGACAGGTTGGGAAAGCCTAGTAAAAATAAAATAATATTAACTTATCCAAAGAAAAAGGATGAAAAAAATGTTGGCTATCTGAAATTTTCTGGATAGTCACTCAGTGTAGACGAGTAATTATAGTCCTAGCCTGGGGCCATTTTTACTTCTTTTGAGTAGCACCTTGCAAAGTAAATATGAAATGTAAAGGTATGTTAGCCAATGTGATTAATACCCCAGGTACAGAAACACAAGAGAAGAATATCAAAATTGTTCTTGATGCCTAGTCATAGAAGCAAAATTATTGTCTTCCTGATTTTCAGATAGTTATATGAAAGGCTCCCCTACCCCACTCAATGAATGGTATAGAATAAATGTTTTCATCATGACTCTGAAAAAACTCACATTCAAATTCCAAATAACAGCAAGCACCCAATGAAACAGAGTTTATCTACTTATAAGATTTTACTAAATTATTATACAGTGGTGATATTGAGGCTTACTTCTTAGTAATTTAGCAACTATATCAACTATAAAAATACCATAAATAATAACAAGTAATATTTAATTGATGTAGAACATGTATTCTCAACTTTAGGAGCCCCTTGAAATCCATCATTGCTGATAGTCAGAATGAATTTGTGAGTTTTTCCATAATAAGTACTCCAAAGAGGTAGTTTTCTTTTTTAAGGAAACAGTTTTAAAAGGCTGATTAGGAAACATCAAAAGGCTGCTAGGACAAATGACGTTGAATGTGAGTGAATCACAGGCTCCCAGAATGAGTTTGATTTCTGTAAAATCTCCTTCTCTGTCTATATTCCTCTCTAGCCTCTGCCTTACGCCCCTCATATGAATCCAGCACTTCAAAGCAATCTTGATATTCCTCATACGTCATCCTCAGGACCCAGCCCTCAGAATGTCTCTGTCCCTGTCCAGAAGAACACACCTCCTTCTAGGCTAGACTAGAAGGAGGCATCTCCTTCTAAATTTCTATCTAAATTCATCTGTGCGAGCCCCATGTCCTCGGGGCTTTGTTGAAGTGCAGACACTTCAGATACAAGCTGGCTGACCAAATGCATCCTGTGACCAGTACTGGTCTTGTTCGTGTTCTCAGAGGCACGCTGGAGAGACTTTACCTACACGCATGTTTGGTACCAAGAGAATCTCAGTACTGTGGAGGATGATAGGGGAGGTCTAGGGACAGGCAGGGCCTTGCATCAATCTCAACTGATCTCATTTCAACTCATAACCTAATATAGATGAGGCCATATAAGTCACATGGGTAAGTTAGAGGGTGTGGGTTGAGGAAGACGTAGTCAACCTGAAAATCAGCACCTTGAAGAATGCAGCTTCTGTCCCATTGCCTTGATTATCATATACAATTACAGAGAAAGTGTTAACAGTGATTGGATTGCTATCCATAAAAAGAAGCCAGAAGTGTAGATTTCCCCCCCCTCCATTCTCTCCTTCTTTTTTTCCTTCCTCCTTTCCTTCAATTAATGTTTTTACAGAGAAGATCTCACTCTACTGCCCAGACTGTAGTGCAGTGCAGTGATGTGATCACAACTGACTACAACCTTAAACTCCTGAACTCAAGCAATCCTCTGGGTTTAAGGGATGCTCCCAGCTCAGCCTCCCAGGTTACTAGGAATACAGGTATAAAGTACCATTTTTTTTTATTTTTTATTTTTTAGCAGGGAGAGGGTCTTGCTGTGGTGCCTAAACTTGTCTTGAACTCCTGACCTGAAGCAATCCTCCATACCCACCTCCCTAATAGCTAGGATTACATAGAATTACAGGCATGTGCCACCTCACCAGGCTTGGAAATCTATATTCTTATATAAATCTCCCAGCATTTAATATTGACTTATTTAAAAATTATTTGTATGAAAAATGTTCACAACATGTCTAAAGACTGAACACAACCTATGACCATTATTCTTTTAGTAGAAGCTGCCAACTTAAAAGATATTTCTCTGACAAAATGTTAAGGGTCTGAATATTGCATGGGAGGAGAGGAGGTTGGACAATAGGCCAGTAGTAAGGGAAGAGCTCTTAAACTCCAAGGTCTGTGCACTATGTACTGCAATTGACAATATTTAGTGAATTTATCGGGCATCTCAATAATTTAAGACTAAATAGTTAATTGAGAATTAAAATTTCTGGATAAAACATAAGAAAGCTTTTCTTTTCTTTTCTTTCTTCGAGTTGAAGAACTTTTATGCATGTAAGCCTCTCATTTAATTATTCCTGAGTGTTGTTTTCTGCCTATAGGCAGGAACAGGAAAAGTAACAAAAAATGAAATGAAATGGAAATGGAAATGAAAACTTTTATTGTTCTGCACCTTTTTGTTTTTAGACACAGAATCTAACAGACCAAGTTTGCCATATTCAAGGGCTTCTTTGCAGAGAGATATTAGGAAGAACACCTTGGCACAATATTGCTTTTTACCTTAATGTTTTATTTTTAATATCACATTAAAGTTTACATTTCTTAACCTAGTTTTAGTAGCAGTATCAGAAAAAGAAGTAATAGATGGAAAGGTTAAGGTGAATACAGACATCATCAGAAAACAGTAAGAATACATTATCCAACATTACACAAGAAAATTAATTACTTAATGTCATTGTCTATTAACCTAATGGTTAAAATAGGACCAAAATATACATAAAAATGAAATAAAACAATTAGGTAACACTTTGAATGGTTCATTATTATTAATTCATTTAGTATTCATTGTAATTGTGCTGGTCATAATGAATTCATTTGATATTAATGGGAATGTTCAGCAGTGATTTCATTATAATTCAGTTTTAATTCATGTGCTATTAAAGTAAAGCAATACAAAATTTTATTTATTATTGGAACACTGTACATGATTTTTAAGTTTTAAAAATGTTATGATGCTGATTATATATTTTTTAAATTTTTAAAAATATTTTTATTCTTTTTTTGGAGGCAGAGTCTCACTCTGTCACCCTGGGTAGAGTGCCATGGCATCATCATAGCTCACAGCAACCTCAAACTCCTGGACTCAAAAGATCCTCTTGCCTCATTCCCCAGGAGATAAGAGTATAGGTGCCTGCCATGTTGCTTGGGCTGATCTCAAACTCCTGAGCTCAAGCAATCCACTTGACCCAGCCTCCCAAAGTACTAGAATTACAGGTGTGGGTCACCATGCCCAGCCCACATTGTAAATTATTATTATTAAGGTTTCATTGAGGGTACAAAGAACCAGGTTACATTGTTTGCATTTCTTAGGAAAAGTCCCTCTTATAATTGGGTCCTGCCCCCAAAAGATGTGTCACACACCATGGCTCCCCACTTTCCTCTCTCTCTGCTGTCTGCCTCCTCCACCCCTTACCATGTACTAGGTCATTAATTGTCCTTATATCAGAACTGAGTACATGGAATTCTTGCTTCTCCATTCCTGCGATGCTTTACTAAGAATAACATGTTTCATTTCCATCCAGGTTAATCCAGTTTTGTTTTGTTTTTTTTAGAGACAGAGTCTCACTATGTCACCCTCTATAGAGGCTGTGGTGTCACAGTTCACAGCAACCTCCAGCTCTAGGGCTTAGGCAATTCTCTTGCCTCAGCCTCCTGAGTAGCTAGGACTACAGGTGCCTGCTACAATGCCCAGCTACTTTTTTGCAGTTTGGCAGGGGCCAGGTTTAAACCCACCACCTTAGTTATATGGGACTAGCACCCTACTCACTGAGCCACAGGTGCCGCTCTCTACATCTTTTTAATGGCTGAATAGTATTCCATGGTATACATATACCACAGCTTGTTAATCCATTCCTGGGTTGGTGGGCATTTAGGCTGTTTCTACATTTTGGCAATTGTAAACTGAGCTGCGATAAACGTCTAGTGCAAGTGTCCTTGTGGTAAGGACATCTACCATTACTGGCTAGATGTCCAATAATGGGATTGCAGGCTGAAATGGGAGGTCTAGTTTGAGTTCTTTGAGGGTTTTCCACACTTCCTTTTAAAAAGGTTGCATTATTTTTTTAATTGCGGTAAATAGCCCAGATTTAAGACAAATTATGTCTACTTTAAACTGTATCAATAATGTTAAAGTTTATAGAGACGTTTATGTAATCAAGATGCTCTATGATGTTTAGAAAATATAGGAGTTAATATGAACTTTTACATATGTCAGTATTTACTAATATTTAACTGTTTTGTGCAACTACAACATTTCAACATATTGCCACTAAGATGGCAATGGCAAAATTTCTAACTTTTGTGAAAAGTTATAGATAAATAATACATGTTGGACATTTAATTGGAACAAATAGTGATTTTTAACTACTTCCAAAAATATTTTATACACACCTAAAAAGTCGAGTTGATCTTGTGATAAAAATGTAATCTTTTTAGTGAAGTGTACTATATTTTTATGAGAGATGTTGAGTTTCCTATAGCAAATCTATCTGTCGAATTATAACCATAAGGTATTAGTTAAAAACTTCAAAATGGCCACAGAAATGTACTTGGTAGCATGTTTACTATTAATTTGGGGGAGCAGCCTGTAAAGCATCTTGTTAAACTATTTAAAAACTAAGGACAATATAGAAATAACCAAACAAAATATACAATCTAATTAACAGGCCCAATAAAAGAGCACTTAACCCTTTAGGCAGTTATTTAGCAAGGCATCACGAAGCATCTGACCCTGAAATTCCTTATTTGAAATATGATACTTTAATGCTTTGCTCACAGGCTAGGTGGCCTAGAGCCTTATGTTTATGTAATTTATAACTTTTGTTCATCATAGTAGAAATAATTAATTGGAACAAAGTTATCGTGAAGAGCAATAAAGACTGTGTCTGTTTATCCAAACTTCATTACAAATAAAAAATTTAGAAGTGGAATGTATAAATGTAATCCATGTTGATACTTTCCTTGATATTTTAAATAATTTATAAAGTAAATAAAAATCTCATCAAAAATATAATAATTAAAACATTATGAATCAATAGGTTAATTCATAATATAGAATAAGTATTTTAAAACATAAAAAATAGATTGACTCTATGAAGCTACTGAAACACTGAGAAAAATGTATATAAAATAACAGCTTCAAATATCAAGTCACCAGAAAAATTATCTTTGAAAGAAGAGAAACAAAAAGAGTCCCATTTTTGCTCAGCTTACTGTCTAGGCCAGGGAAGAATTTCTGGGCCATAGTACAAAGAGGGGCACCAGCACATTCTCTGAATTGAAGACACAAAATTTGGAGTTCAGAAGGTCTTGGTAGCTACAGTTCACAAGGCAAAGAATTAGAGAGAAAGAGAAATAAACAGAGAGTACCTCAGAAATCCACTGAAGGTCCTATTAACATTTACTTGAATAGTAATCAGCATGTATGTAAAAGAATACTGTTCAGTTTGGGACAAGAACTGTATAAGAATGACAGGAAACAATTTTCTAGGACAGAATGCTTGGAATACATGTTATTTCATACCACTCATGGTAGAAATATTTTGAAAGACTACCAGGACAACACTGTCTGAGAGAAAGGAAATAAACTGTTACCTCAAAAATGGGGCAAAATTAGATGTAAACTAAAAGTCTGCTCTAGTATTAATTATCAAAAATTAAAATCAACTTCTAAAGAATCAAGCTGTTTGAAAGAAATGTAAGTGCAACCAAGAAAACAATTTAAGCAATATTTAAAGGAATAAGAAAAGTATTTAGCAGTCAAAAAGAGAATTCATAATATATGGCATCATATAATTACTAGATATTTAGACAAGCAAGAAAATGTTAGACATAATAAAGAGTAAAATAAATCAATAAAATCAGCTCTAGAAATGACATAACTGATAAAAACAGTAGACAACACCATTAAAAGAGCTATTATATAACTATGTTATTTATATATGTTTAAAAGGGTAGAGGAAAGATTGGGATGTGTTAAGCAGTTATGGAAAATTAAAAATAAATGAAAACAAAACATGTAGAAATAAATGTTATAATGCATCAAAACTTAAGATCAATAGAAAATTAGCAATTACAGGAAAAAATAGAGAGCATGAAAAAACAGCAATATAAAATATTAAAAATTGAATGCAAAGAAATAAATACGTAACAAAATAATCGGGTTTTGAGTGAGCTGTGAGATAATTTAAATCTGTCTGAAATGCCTGGAATTGAAGTCCCAGAGGGAAAGAGAGAAGGGAGAAATACTAAAAATGTTTGAAGAGATTTTTAAATTAAGGAAATAGTTTAAAACCATAGATACAAGGTGTTTGATAAACACAAAAATGTGAAGAAAACTGCATTAAGGCACATGGTAATTATTGATTAAAACTAATGATAAAGAATACATTTCAAAAGTGTATAAAGGAGAAAGACAGTTTATGTACAGATGAACAGTAGATTTTTTTGTCAGAAGCACTGCAAGATAAAGATGGTGGAGAAACATTAGAAAAAATTGAAGATATCAAAACAAAACAAAAAAGAAACCCTATTATACTGAAATATATATTCAATAAAAATATATTTTAGAAAAAAATAAAATAAAGATACATATATACTATATTAACAAAATTATCAAAAGTCAATTTTAATGCATTAAATCCTAAAGAAAAAAAGCTTACTAGATGGAAAACAAAACTAGATCAAAATCTATATCTATACAAAGGAATAAAGAGCACTGGAAATGGCAGCCAGATGAGTAATTATAAGATATTTCATCTTATTTTTTATCTCTATAAAAAATAACAATTTTCTCACAGCAAAAATTATAATTAATTTTAGAATTCATAGCAAATGTAAAACTAAATGTGTGACAATGACAGCACTTAAAATGTGAGTGGTAAATAGAAGTACATTATTGTCATTCTCTTACCTCTAAAGTAGCATACAATTACTTGAAGCTTTAAAGTGGTATGATGTCTACTCTTAAAAATCCACTTTAAAATAATATAGTATGTATCAAAATCTATGGGATTCAGCAAAAACGGTCCTAAGGGGAACATTCATAGCCTTCTTTCTTTGGGAAGCTATGTGCACCATTCTTCTGCAGTTTTTGGCCAGGGCTGGCTTTGAACATGCCACCTCTGGCATATGGGGCCAGTGCCCTACTCGCTAAGCCACAGGCACCACCCTATGTGCACCATTCTATCACTGCTTTTCTTCCCCTCTCTCACTCCCTCCTCTCTTCTCTCTTTCTGTTCCTTTTTCTCTCTCATCTCTGCCCCTAATATTTCCTCTCTAATATAAAAGAAACATATAATTTCATACTAAAAAAAGACAGAAAGATCACAACTCTGCAATCTAATGCCACATATCAAAGAGCTAGAGAATAAGGAGAAAATTAACCTCAAACCAGCATAAGAAAAGAAGTAACCAAGGTCAGAGCAGAACTAACTGAAATGGGGGGAGGGGAAGCCATGAAACAAAAGTTGGTTCTCTAAAAAGAGAAACAAAATTGATAGATCTCTTGCCAGATTGCCCAGGTATAAAGAGAAAGGAGCCAAGTAAGCTCACATAGGAATTAAAAAGTAGCCACTACAAGTGATACTACTGAAATGCAAAGTATCATCTGTGAATACTATGAAAATTTCTATACATATAAACTAAAAAATGTAAAGGAAATGGATAAATTCCTGGAACAGCACTATCTCTCAAGATACAATCAGGGAGAAATTAAACTCCTGAACAAATCAATAAATAGCAATGAGATTGGAGCAGTAATTTTTTAAATTTTTAAATTTTTAAATTTTTTACCAGACCTACAAGTAAGAGCTGATACCCAAACTGCAGAAGTTATTCTGTAACATCAACAAGGAGTGAATCCTTCCCAACTCATTCTATGAAGCCATTAATAACCTTAATACCAAAGGCATGAAAGGGTACAACAAAGAAACAAACATAGAGCAATCTGCCTTATGCATATGGATGCAAAAATCCTCAATAAAACCCTAGCTAGCCAAATTCATCAATACATCAAAAAAAAAAAAAAAAACAACTCACCTTGACCAACTATGCTACATCTTAGAGATGCAAGGATAGCTAAACAATATAAATAAATAAAAGTAATTCACCACAAAAATAAAAGCAGAAACAAAGAACATATGATCATCTCAATAGATGCAGAAAAAAACAGTTGACAAAATCCAGCACCTTTTCATGATAAAAACCTTCAACAAACTAGGCATATAACAGGAATATATCTTAAAATCATAAAACCTTTATATGACAAACACACAGCCAACATCATACTGAATGGGGAAAAGTTGAAAGCCTTCCTGTGAAGAACTGGAAGAAGACAAGGGAGCCCACTATCACCACATTTATTAAATGTAGAGATAGAAATCCTAGTTGTAGCAATAAGGTAAGAGAAAGACATAAGAAATATCTAAATCAGGAAGGAGGAGGTCAAAATGTCACTTTTTTCCTGACAATATGATCTTTTATTTAGGAAACTATAAAGACCCCACTAATTGATAAGTAAATTCAACAAGTTCTAGGATAAAAAATCAATGTTTCCAAATCAGCAATATTCCTATACACTAATAACAATCAAGCTGAGAGTCATATCAAGACTGTGTACCATTTACAATAGGCACAAGGAAGAATACCCACAGTGGTGAAAGATCTCTGCAAAAAGAACTACAAAACACCGAGGAAAGAAATCACAGGGGATAAAAACAAATGGAAAAGCATATAATGCTCATGGACCTACAGAATCAGCATACTATCCACAGTGATGTACAGGGTCTGTGAAGTTCTCATCAAAATACTAACTTCCTATTCACAGTTCTAAAAAATATATTACTATGCTTCATTTGGAATAAGAAAAGAGCCCTCCTCAAAAATCAATCTTAAACAAAAAGAACAAATATAGAGGCATCACATTGCCAGATTTCAAACTACACTACAAGGCTGTAAACACATCATGGCACTGGCACAAAAATAGAGACACAGACCAATAGAACAAAACAAACATCCCGGATACAAAACTATCCACATAGAGTCAACTGATTTTTGACAGGATAGACAGTAATATTCACTGGGCAAAAGAAATGCTTTTCACCCAATAAATAGTACTGGGAGAATTATGTAGCCACATGTACAAGAATGAAAAGGATAATTACTTCTCACCACACACAAAAATTAATTCAAGATGGATAATAGACCTAAGTGTAAGGCATAAAGCTATAAGAATTCGAAAAGAAAATGTTGAAAAAATCTTCTGGATATTGGCCTAGGCAAAGAATTTATGAAGAATGTTTCAACAACAACAAAAAATGATTAAATTAAAACTTCTGTACAACTAAGGAAATCGTTAACAGAGCAACTAGATAAATTACAGAATGGGAGAAAACAGTTTCAAGCTATACATCCAATAAAGGTCTAATAGCCAGAATCCATGAAGAACTCAAGGAAATCAAAAAGGAAAAAACAAACAACCCCTTTAAAAGGTGGGCAAAGGACATGAATGGAAGCTTTTTGAAGGAAAATAAACAAATGGGCAATGAACATTAGAAAAAAATGCTCAATGTCATTAATCATCAGGGAAATACAAATTAAAGCCACTTATGGGATATCACCTTACCGCAATTAGAATGGTTTTTATCAAAAAGTCAAAAGACGTTAGGTGCTCTCCTGGATGTAGAGAGAATGGAACACTTATACACTGTTGTGGGACTGCAAACTAGTACAACCTCTGTGGAAAGCTGTCTGGAGAAACCTCAGAGAACTAGATATGGACTTGCCATTTGAACTGCTAATCTTACTCCTACATATTCCCCCAAAGGAAAAGAAGGCATTGTACTAAAAAGATACCTGTACTTGAATACTTATTGCACAATTCAATTCACAATTGCAAAGATGTGGAATCAACCTAAGTGCCTATCATTCATGAGTGGATTTACAAAATGTGACATATGTATACTATGGAATACTATTCAGACATGAAGAATAAAAAATTAAAGCCTTTTGCATCAATTTGGATGGAAATGGAGGTCATTATCCTAAGTGAAGGATCTAGAGAATAAAAAAAACAAGATCCAAGTATACATTCTATTAAATTGGAACTAACTGGTGAGCACACATTTGCACCAGGGGAAGTAAAATTCAGTGGAAATCAAACAAAAGGGAGGAAGATGAATAGAGTAGGTGAAAACCTACTTAATGACTACAATGAACATTTCTTGGGTTCTGGGCACACTTTTATACCCTGCCACAGTAATACCAAAAGTGATTCATGTAACCAAAAATATTTGTACCCCTATAATATTTTGAAATAGTAAAAAACAAAATTTAAAGGAAACAGTAAAGAGGTATAGCTAATAAGTATGCAAAGAATATAAAATAGGAATATAAAAATAGCTGAAAACAGGAAAAAGTAACAAGAAAAAGAAAAGAAAAGAAAAAACAAATATTAAGTTGGTAGATTTACTCTCAATTATCTCAATAATCATATTAAATGTAAATTGCCTAAACACCCTAATTAAAAGACAGAAATTGTCAGATTACATTAAAAATGATCCAACTACATTACTGTGCAGATTAAAAGTAAAAGGATATAAAATCATATTCCATGTTAATACTAATCAAAAAAGAAGCTGGGATGGCATGATAAACATCAAATATCAAATATGATATAAAAGCAAAATGATATGAAAGTCAATTTATCAACATATGAACAATTCTAAACATTCATGTACTTAATAGAGACTATAATATATAAAACTAATATTTAATATTTATGAGATACTTCAAATGTGTTGAAACCATATAATATATAATTATTTTATAAATTTTTAGAAAAATATTTTTAAATTTATAATATTAAACTTAGTAGCACATGGATCAAAGAAGAAATAAAAAGTGATACCCAAATTCATTTTGAAATGAATTGAAAAAAGAACACATTGTATTTGTGAGCTACTACTAAAGCTAGAATTAAAGGGCAATTTTTGCACTAGATGCTTATATTAGCAAAGGAGAAAGATTTCAACCAATCATCTCAGTTACCACTTTACGGAAAAAGTTAAATCCAAAGTTTGCAGAAGAAAGGAAATGGTAAATATAATAATAGAAACCAGAACAACACTAGAACAAAAGCAATGAAAAATTCTGTTCTGAAGGGCTAGGCACAGTGGTTCACATCTGTGATCCCAGTCTTCTATGAGCCTGAGGCAGATAGATCCTTTGATCTCTGGAACTCCAGACCAGCCTGAGCCAGTGGAAGAACCTGTCCCTAGAACCTAGCTGGGCATTGTGGCGGGCACCTATAGTCCCAGCTACTCAGGAGGCTGAGGCAATAAGATTACGTGAGCCTAAGAGTTTGAGGTTGCTGGGAGCTATGATTACACTGTGGCACTCTACTGAGCGCGACATAATGAGACTCTGTCTCAAAAAAACAAACAAGCGAACAAACAAAAAGATAGAGAAGAAAAATTGCTAATATTATAAAGGAAAGGGTGTCATTACTAAAGAGCTAAGCAAATCAACTCTATGTCATGGCATTTTGGTAAAGACCTCAATTCCACATAAACTCTTTGAGAAAATTATAAAGAAGGTTAGCATTACTCTAATACCAAAACCAAGCAAAGACCTTACAGAAAGAAATCAGCAAACACATATACCTTATGGATGTAGATGTAAAACTTCTTAATGAAATTTTATGAAATTAAATATTATATAAAAATAATTTATTTCATGATAAAATCAGATTTATCTGAGAAATAAAAATTGATAAAGCGTTCCAAAATCAATCAATATGATTAAAAGCCTAAAAAAGGGAAATCGTATAATCTTGTCAGTATATGCGTAAAAACATTCAACAAAATCTAAAATCCTTGCCTATGAAAAATCTTCTTCAAGAAAACCAAGACAAAATAGTATTCCTAAACTGATGAACCTTGAAACCTATGGTTAATATCATTGCTAATGGTACAAGATTTCATCCTTCGTTTTTGAGGTCACGAACAAGGAAAAGATGCACATATTCATTTTGTTATAAATCTACTTTTCCATTTCTATTAATTAAAATAAATTTAAGTACTAGTAATAAGACTTCTAGTTTATCTAGAAGTCATTTTTGTAGGAGAAAAAGTAGTGTAAACTATTATCATTGAAGTTAAGAATCCTCAAAAACACCAAAAACCAAGTTTGCTTAAGAACTTAATCACAGAAGCTAACACAAAGGGGGCTTAGGAGAGCAAAAGCAGATGCAGCGAGTGTAACAGTTATTACATGATTTTCAGTGCTTCTCTATCATTGACAGGAAGCTAATAATAGAAAATATCCTTCTGCTTTCCCATTTTTGCTATTCTTTTCCTGTCGTCACAGACTATGGCATCAATACTCCATCTTACTTAACATAGACAAAATACAACAATTTAATATGTCCTACCTGAAGTCACAGAGGCTTTCCTTCTCAGAAACGACACCACCATCCATCCAGTTAGCTGCTCATCTAAAATTAGGGTAGTTATCATTTCATTTTTTAAATTTTTGTCATGTCTGATATTTTATGCAACAATAAGTACTGTCTCCTCTACTGGAAATAGTCATTCTGAATTCTATTACCTCTCACATCTCCAATGCCACACTAGTCCTAGGTCTTACCATATCTTGCCTGGACTACTGCAACAGTCTTTTCTCTGGGTTTTCCTGTGATATGTTCTTGCCCTGTAACAACTCTTTCTAGGAGCAAGCTAGAGTGATTTTCAAATTGCAAATTGGATCATATCATGCACCTGCTTAAAACCAAGCAATGCTTTCCAAATCCACCAGAATGAACTTCAGATTCCTTCCCATGGGTTTCAAGGTTGTACACGATTCAGATTTGTTCTCGTTCCTTTGGATTTGGTCTTTCTCTTCTCTTTCTCATTGTCTGTACACAGGCTTGCTTTTTATCTTATTTAACATATATGCTTGTTCTGATCTCATAGCCTTTGCAATTTGTGTCCCTCCCTGCTGGGATAGTTGTTCCCCACATCTTTATGTCACTAATTTTTGATCTTACCTAATGATTTCTTCTATGAGTCCTTTCTTTAAATCCTAACAAAAGCAGAATATCCCACTGCAACTATCACTCTCTATCACATATTGCCCTCATATATTTAGTGTCTGCTTAGCTTTTTTTTAATAGTACCTAAAGGGCGGAGTCTCAATGTCTGGCATTTAGCAGAGTGTCCTCAGCACTATGACATTGACTGGTGATTGGTAAACCCTCACTCAAATGTGTTTACTGAGTGATCAAGTCACTCAGGAAAGCTCAAGAACTGTATGAGATATAAAAGTAACCTATGTTGTTAGTAAACAACAGCCAGAGAGAAGAAAAGGAAATTTCAAGTCATCAGGCCCTTTATTCTTAAATTAAGATCATAGTAAAATTTATAAAGTTTTAACATACAAGGGGCTCGCTCTCTCATGATCGCCCTCATTCTTCTTGATAGATTCTAAGTCTATGTTTATGAAGTCATGATTCTCCATAAGAAGATCAATTATGTGCGTGTCTATTTTACTGTTGGTCACTTTGTATACTTTATCTATTTGGGGAGAAATATATAAGAGACAAAACAGTGTTTTGAATCTTTTATCGAATGTTTCTTGATTTTAGACTTGATGGACGTCTAAAATCCAATTCTGTGATGGATTAACCTGAATGAGATCAGTGTTGGCCCCTCTCAAGGGTCTTGCACCTCAGTATCACCTTGAGAATAAGGATCAGTGGAAAGTTATCAAGACAAATCCAATAAAATAGATTTGTATCTTCTATTCTCTTCCTTTTCACATATTTTAATGTCTTCATATTTTATTCACAAAGAAGGGCCATTCATTAAGTGAAGCTTCTACTTTATAACTTGAAAAGTAAAGAAGCCAAAAACATCATTAATGTGAGATGTCTTTGTGCTCAATTTGTGTAAATGACAAAGTACACTGGCACAAAGGTGAGTAATCCACTCTCCTCCCTTTCAACACTTTGGCAGCTAATGAAATGAGGTCATAGGTAAGTTAGAAAACAGCTAAATCTCTAATTAAGAACACTGAAATATAATCTCACGTATAGGTCTACAATGTGATGTTAATTTGCTAAGAGAAATTCTAAATAATTGCATTATGTCTCCTTTTAGGGGAATATTATTTCAAAGGGATAGTTGATTAATACAGAATAGCATTTCCCGATGTACAAGATAACATATAATGACTATGGTGTGAAGTTCACAGCTCAAATCAAACTGTTCTAAGTTTACTATACCACATGTCTCTTAACCTCAACACCATTACAAAATGTCCGTAAGCCTTTCTGACCACCCTGTATAAATTAGACCCTCTTCCTTCACTATCACTTTATGCTGCTCTTTTCTTCTTTGTCTCACTTATCACTACTCACCATTATATCATGCATACTTTAGTTTTCTGTTGTCTGTCTCCCCCACCTAAATGCACTTTTAGACAGTGATTGATTTATTCATAACTCTATTCCCAGTGCCAAGAATCATGTACATGAACTAATAGATCCTGCCTATAAATATTTGTTGAGTAGGAAAATTAATTTCCAATGAGTGGGACTCAAGCCTCCAACAAAAAAGGACATTTGACTTTTTTTCATGTGACCATGGTTTTATTTTCAAAAATAGGAGTGTCCTTAATACTAAAGAGCTCTGCTCTCTAAGTACTACTGAAAAAATTGTTTAAGGTCGGTTACCTCAATACTCAAGTTGATATTTTTGGAATAATTCCTCAGACATAATGCTTAAAAGTTATTAAAGAAATGAACTAGGTAGTAGGCACTTGTAGTGTCAGCTATTCAGGAGGCTGAGGCAGGAGGATGGCTTGAACTCAGAAGTTTGAGGCTGCTATGAGCTATGATGATGCCACTACACTCAGCACAGGTAGTTGAGCAAGACTGTGTCTCCAAAACAAAACAAAACAAAAACAAAATCAGCCAATTCAGTTACCTATCAAAACATTTTCAGTCAGTTTGTATTAAGGAGATCCACACAAAATTGTATGTTTGAATGGAGAGCAAGGTCAATAATTCATAAAGATTGTTTTTCAAAGATCAATGTAGAACCTCCAAATTACTGATTTTCTACACTAACAGCAGAAATGAAAGTTTCTGTTGTGTAGATCCCCATCTTCCCATTTAATGGGGCAGGGTCTGGGGATATTAGGATTTAACCATTGCTCTTCCTTCAACACTTTCCGAGGGGAAATGGATGACTTTCCATGTGCCTGTGTATCCGGCTCTGGGACCTGCCAATAGGCAGGTTCCAGTTTCTCATTCCCTTTCCCTTTTAAAGTAATCTCAGGATCCATTTATAAAACAGAAGATTCCTCTCCCTTGTCTTAATCTTACTGCTGTAAATGAAACATGATGAAAGATGAAAAAAACCCTTGGGACACCTTCAAAGGGATAGCTGCTAGGTGAAAAAATTGAATAACTAATAACTTCAATAACTAAGTATCACATTTGCTGCTCTCTTGGTTTCCAATTATTTGCTTACAACAAAGGCAAATAAAAAGCAGTAGAGTTCTTCACTTACATATGAGCTAAATGAATTTTTGATATGTGTGATTATGATGCATAAGTTTATATGTATAATCTTACAGACATTTTTAAAAATCAATCATAATGCTAAAAAAAACACCAATCACATGTACTTATTATGTAAATACATTTTATCAATGTTTATTGTTGGACAAAGCATCTAATTATTACTGAACTTTATACATTCAGGTATTAAATAGATAAATTATGAAATAAATGAGAAAATAGCCCTTAACATCTTAACAACCACATTTATGTAAATTTTTTATTTATAATAATTATCAAAAATACTACAAATATAACTGGTGTTTTGATGAAGTTATACTAGATAATTGTAATGATATCTCTATCTAGAAGAAAAAATAAATTTTGTAATTTTGTAAGAGAAAATTAAAAAGAATATAGAAATTAATTTTTAGAGAAACATGATAAAGTGATATGATTAATAATGCTTTCAAGCATAAAATATACTCCATTGTAGAATATTTTGTGAGAATAGTGGAAAAAATGTAGAAGTTATAGAACAAGAAATGATATAACATTTTCAACTGTTAATGAAGAGTTTGTCTTTATAGTTTAAATAGATGATATTGAGTATCAAATTGCAATATATTCATATTCCAAAGAATGCATTTAAAAGAGGCATCTTAGAAGGGTAAGGGTAAAACTTACTAAATACAGAATATAAATGTCTGAACATAAAAACTAAGAAAATGCCATGAAAGCTATGTCAACCAGTTCAAAGAAAATATTTCAAATTGTATGTAAAACCAGCACATTGTACCCATGATTGCATTAATGTACACAGTTATGATTTAATAAAAAAAAAAGAGAGAGAGATAGTAGCTTTATTTTAAAATGTCAATATTTGAATTTTTCTGGAAATTATACTAATACTTCAGGATCTTCTGCATTTATGGAGAATGACCCGGCCCATCTCTCCCTCTGGGACATACTTAGGTTTGTAACAAAAGCTGTTTGTGTGAGATTGCTTTGTATTTGTGATCACTCATGATCACTCTATCATTGCTTGAATGATACCAGTACTCATTCCTGACACTAGGAACCAAGAACCAGCAAACATTTGGTGCCAAAACTCAGGAGTGGGAATAGGAATGTGGAGGAGAGTCCTTCCAACTCCAGGAAGCAGCTCAAGGAAGTGGTGTGTGGCCACCATGTGGGCTGCATGAAGCAGCTTTGTGGCACGTCTTTATGGTACCCTGCTTCCCGGCCTTCCATACCCTGAGTTTTCAGAGCCTCTGTTTCCCTCTCTATCTCCAGCATGAGAATGGGAGATAAATTACCAGCCCCTGTGTTTTCTACGCCTTGTCTGGTTGGTGGGGGATCATCCAATCCAGGTGCCTCCCAGTCTCCCTACCCCACACTGGGAAAAGCTGTACTCAGTATGTTGTGACACTTTTTTGCTGTGTTAAACCTTTTTTCCTCCAGCTTTTTGTGCTTTATCAGCTGCACCAATCCTGACTTTGCGAAATTTGGTCCTATTACCATGTTGACTTTCTTAGAGGAAAAGGGGAGGTAGAAATCTTATCAGTTTTCTGCCAGGATTGGGGAAGGGTTCATGCCTCAATAAATCCTCTTCAGAAAAGGACTCTGTCCTACGCTATCTCCCCAACAACTGGAATAAATTTAAGTTAGAAGGTCTAGAAAGAAAGACGCTTATTTTCTTTTGTAATACTGGATGGCTGGTAAATGGCTCTCTAAAGTAGAATACCATATGGCAGCTAGCTTTGTTTTACAGAAGGAAAGGAAAATGGGGGTAGGTTTCATATATTCAAGCTTTTAAGGCCCTTTATCAGGATTCTGACTTAAGGGATGGGTGCGGGACATGCCTAGCCCATGGAACCTGCAGGAACCAAAAGGCCATGCCAGACATCCCACATAATCCCATTTTGCAGTCCCACAGATATCTTGCATTCCATCCTGGGGCCTCCTAAACTAGCCCCTTCCAAGGGGGATTCCAACAACTTTTTGTTATATTATTTTAACCACCTTTTGCTGACTAGTGAATTTGTGATGCTATCTAATGGCTGGAATTTGGAGGTAATAAAAATATTAGATCTGTGTTAGTGTGATTTTTATCAAGTAGTAATACTTAATGGTCTTTCTGATTTGGTGAAAATGGCTAAATATTCTGGGTTGTCAGAGAAGTTGCCCATGTGTTTAACTTGAAGGGCTTCACTAAAGTGAGTATTGGATTTACATAGCCTATAAAAAATGATTAACAGAAAATAGCTTAAGATAATAATTAAGATCTAAGTAACCTGCTAAAATGATAAATTGGAAAAAATATAACTTAGACAACTCAAAATTTCCCATTTCTTAGGTTTTTGCTAAAACTTGAGGTTACTAAAAGTAGGAATTCCAGTCAATACATGTGATTCTATAGATGGGATGCACCAAGACAAGGGATGTGCTGTGAAAAAGACACGAAGTGTATTCTTACTGAAAAAATATATACTGTGTATAATTTTATCTAATTCCAAGGTTATTCTCAGATTGATATGAAGTATAGATTTAGAGGAAAAAGGCAGGATAGGTAATTAGGTAGAAAAAGAGATACAGAAATGCTATGAATATGGAAACATATTTTTGGTAAGAAAGGTTAAAAATTGCATAGGAAAGGATCTTATATGAGAAATTTTTGTCCTAAAATAAGAGATAGTTTAAGACAAAGAAAGTTTGGGACAGGGAGACCCCATCTCTAAAAATAGTTAGGCATTGTGCAGGTGACCCCACCCTGCCCTGCCAGTCATAGCTGCCAATATTCTCAGGGAATGGGGCCAACCCTTGGTTATTGGGTCAAAATTTTCTAAATATTACTGAAGGAAATCATAACTGACTTTGGTCTTCCACCAAGCCTTCAGAGTGATAATGGCCCATCTTTTACATTTAAAATAGCACAGCGACCACTGCCTTAGGAGTAGACTACTATTTGTGTATCTCTTGGCAAACACAGGCATGTGGCAAGGTTGAGAAAGCCAACCAAACTCTAAAAAGAACTTTAGCTAAACTATCCAGGAGATCAACGCTGTCTGTGTTCAAAATTAATGTGAGTCCATATCTTTCCCCAAAGGACCCTAAGGCTCAGTCTTTGTGAGAGCATTGCAGTCAGCCCTTGTAAGTACAGATAATTAGGGAATGGGCTAAAGCTAGTTATCTCCTTAAAGAAAGTACAGATCTTGTTAAATCCCAGAAAGCTTTATTGGACTATGGATCGCAGGCCATTCCAAATCGTCAAGAGAAGAGCTCATCTATTCTATCCCACTTCCCACCTTTATGTTATAGTATTTTAACCACCTTTTGCTGACTAGTGAATTTCTGACTAGTGACTTAACTAGCTATCGTTCAAGGACTGGAAAGAAAGAGTTATGATAACTCAGTCACTCTGGACAAGTCCTTTCCCTACCTCTGTAAGAGTCAAGTTGAAAGGTGGACGCACATCTCTAGGATCAAACCAAGGATAGAATTCAACACCCAGAGGACAGTAGAGGAGTCACTTCTGAGCACAAGCTCCTGGAAGGGTTGAGAGTCCTCTTCAAGAAAGTGAAGTAGTTAAGTCTCATGGACTACACCACTAAATAATCCTTGTATGTGTTTTCTATTTTTCCTTATACCACCCTTTGCTGGAATTATTGCCATTTTAGATATGTTATGTTATGCAGGTATAATCCCATCCTTGCCTTTTGTTAAAACACCCATGACTGCCCATATGATCACTCTGCCCTTCATCATGATTATATTAACAACTCTACCCCCGTTATCCCCCATTCCCATGAGGAAGTAATATTTTGCTCTATTAGGAACTTGCTCAGACAGGAATCTCTCCATGCCTGTTTTCAGGAACATCTCTCAATAGTTCCCTACAATTCATTGCTGAAATCCCATGAAGTTAACCTCATGAAGAAGCTTAAACTCACTATAAACCTCACCCACAATGAGAGTAAAATCCCTGCAGTTCTCTTATGCAACTCTTCCAGTTGGTCCTTTGAAGGAAGGTTCAATCCTGGTCATTTCTGGATGCAACCCATGTTTGTAAATGTTTCTAGACAATAGACTATGTGACACATGCCCTTTGGTAAATCTGATACCTACAAACTTACCTTCTATTTGGACTCTTTATATGATTTACAAATTTAGAGCACTAGGGAATGTTTTCTACAACCACGATGTGCATGGCAGCCCATTATCAAAAGCTGGGTCTGGAGTCAAGGAATCATACCAGGACACACACAGGCAAATGAGAGGGAATTAGTATAGCTACCTTCTATCCTTCCAGTGAAAACTTAGCCTTTATATACAGGGAAAGAGAGGCTAACTGTAGTTAATTAACTTATAGTATCTCACCCTGTTCCCCCTGCTTCCCAACATCACTGCTGGAACAACATTTCAGATTTCCTGGGAAGCTCACAATCTTCCCTTATGTTACTATGTCAGTAGCCCGGGTTAATGTTCCCAGTATAGACCGTGCCTTGGGATATAGGAGTTCTTTAATGTAGGAACTAATAACAGTCCAGAGTTAATCGAATGGTTATATATTTATAACTGCATTCCTCTAGACTACTCTGCCCCTAGAGATGAATTGATCATATGTATCCCCATTCCCCATATGGAGGTTGATTCGTACAGGCATCTTAAACACTACTTAGGCAATTGGTTGTGTTAAGCTTGGATGGATGAATATCATTTGCAAGGTAGGGACATACTAGTTCCTACACGCAGGTAATAATTAGATGACTTCTGCCACTTAACAAAAATGGGTGATTATGGCTCTAATAACAACAGGGACTCTGCCAGATGCATCTACTTTGGCCTCATTTACTAATATTTTTGTCACAAAGGCACAACTCACCAACCTGTCCCAAACAGTCCAGTATGCAGCAATACTACCTAGTCAATTCATTAAAACAGTTCAACAGTCCTTAGATCCTCCATTAAATATTGTCCTTGATCACCACTTAGCTTTGAACTCCATCCTACTATGAAAAAATAGCATCTGTGCAGTTAAGAGTGCTAATTATTGTACATCCACAAATTCTTCAGGGAAAACTTAAATAAAGACTCAGGCAATCTTAGATCAAGTCACCCGGATAAACAAAAATTTACTCCCAATTTTGGTAGCAATTTGGAACAAGATAAAGGGCTACCTTCCTTCCCTGTCTTGTTTACTTCCTTCTGTGGGACCCTTTACTATAATAATTCTTCTAATATTTGGAACATGTTTTTTTAAGTTTGTGTCTTCTAGACCCCAAAAGTTCAATATGAAGTTTACATTAGCCTGAGGATTCCATCCTGTTCCGGGACAAGAACCAGTCAGATCCATTCCTCTACCTCATGAGCCCCTGGACCTTGCTGTATATACCTTCCATGTGCAACATTCCCATAGGGAACCTGGAGCTTAAGGAATGCTGCAATCCTGTTCAGCTTGAAGGAGCTATTGAGGATGAACCTTCTAATCCCCATATATTTTCAGACTCTACGTCTCTCAGCGGGGAATGTTAGGTAGGGAAGAAGGAAAATTGGTGTTAAGCCAGTTAAAGGAAGTGGCTGAGAGTGGATAGTGGGAATCAGAAAAAAAACCATAATATCTGATATTTGCAGCCAGAGGCTATTCCCTGGTCAGAGAATGTCCAGTAGGAAATTCCTAGTAACCTTGACAGACTTAGAGTTCATTACTATCTAATTGACATTATGGTTTTGACCCTCCCCCAAGAAGGTTTGTTATGAAGACTCCTAGGAAAATCCACACATGAAGAGGAAAACATTATTAACCCCAACCTGTTATGTTACCCCAATCCGTCAGTCACCCAAAGGTAGGATATGGCAACCAGTGCCATCCAGGAAAGAGGCAGAACAAACTAGTGAGCATATAAGAGACTGTGTGTATTAAGACTTTGGTGTCTTGCCTACTCATGGAGAGTGTCCCATTTCTCCCACTTATACAAATTTTTGCTTTGTAATAAAAGCTGTGAGGGAGATTGCTTTATATTTGTGATCAGTCTGTCATCGACTAGAATCAGTACCAGTACTTATACTCATTCCTGACACTGGGAACATTGAGACATATTTAATACAGCCATCCAATTACTGAAGCTCTAGACCATTTTGAAGTTTACCTGTTGGGGAAAGTAAATAATTTACAGGGAAACCCATACTTAAAATTATTCACTTCTCTTTGCTAAACTAGCTAAGTCATTTTTGGTGAGAAAAGATGTGATTCTCTTCAGTTAATCTGTATAGCTGTGTTTGACACTGATATATGTAAATATTTAATAAAACAAAGTAACTATGAATTAATTGTTGAGTGCGAAGAGATGAATACAACTTGGCTGTAATTTTCAGTGACCTCTTATTTAAAACATGAATATTCAATTCCCTTGCATACTTATTTGTGTGTTTACGTTCCCCCTCTTTAATTTATAGCAAAGGCCTTTAGACAGTTGCCCAATAAGTGGACTCAGGACTGAGACGTTATAGTGAGATAATCTATTTCAAAGTCCCAGAATGAATAAAAAATGGATAATCAAAGGAATCTGGTGATAACCGATATTTACATGTCTTGTAATACTATGCTGATGTGGAGAATGAGATAGGAAAAGACTTACCATGAATTTTGAGGAACTGAAGTATAACTCCAGTCTTTAGGAGCACTTGGAAGCTCACATGTACAAAATAAATAAGTTCTAGTCCAGGAAACAAGGTAATGACTCAGAAATGAGCAGTCAAAAGGGTGACACCGCTACTTAAATCTGCATGCAAAGTCAAAATAAACCCAGGATCAAATATGATTCTCATAAGTTAGGTCACATGAGGAATTACATCTTATTGACTCCTTGTCACTTTTGCATTGGATGAGAGGCTTGGCACATAGCGGGCACTTGATAAATATTTATTCAATAAATGAAATGAACGAATGAAATGACCCTAGCTGGATAGTCAGAAGGATACAGGGTCAAAAGCAGAATTAACTATGATACTTGACTATCTTTGGGCAGCTAGGTGTTTAAATGACATTAATAGCTTTCATGAGGTCAATAAACATAGTGTGGAAAATTATTCCTTAATTTCTGCAATTTACTACCAAGAACCAAGTCGTTCAATTACCTTCAAAGTGGCCTCAGGCTTCACTATAATTCTAGAAGTACAGTTTACAAAGAGCTTCCAAAGCTAATGCAAGCAATCTAGCCAGGATTTCCTTTTCAATGGAGTATTCTAACTACCAATTGGGCATCAAAAAGTATCTGATTTTCAGCAGTGAAATTCATCCTATTGTGTTATGTCAAATTCCTTACATTTTCAAAATTATAGCAACTGGCAATTGTCATGTATTTTTTACTTGAGTGTTTACTAATGGAATTTATTTTATTAATGATGTTATCTATATTCTAAAATCATAAAATCCATAGACGCTTCCTTAATTTTGGCAGCTATCTGGAAAAGATGAGAAGATGATCTGTGTAGTCGTGAACTACAATCTGCAGTAAATTTAGGTTTTATTGTTACAACACAAGCTGCTCAGCATGTGTTTTCCCATTTAAATCTTAAGGGTCCAGGACATTATTGGTGAGGTACTCCTTGATATTCGAACTTCTTTGCTTAACTGATTACACATATATGAGAAAATCCATGGTAGTTATGGCTGCTGATCAAATGATATCCTGGTGTCCATGTGCTGTAATTACCACAATAAACATGATATATTTAATAATAAAGTTGTGGTTTCTATCATTCTAAGTAAGAATTTCCTCTACCCAAATGGATAAAGACCAGGATATTGAATAATTCTCTTTGATTTATTAAAATTATTCCTACATTGAAAATTACCATGTGATTATGTATTCACTCAACAAATTTGTGTTAAGTATCGACTAAATGGTAAGCACGTAGTGGCATAATATAGCAGAGGAGAAATAGTGGACATATTATCTAGGATGGCGTATTTTCAATAATGTTTAAAATCTGTTGAATGTTATGGATGTTCAGGACAAGATGAAAAAGATTCTGGAGGAAACACTGTGCAAAAAAAAAAACAACCTCTCAGACTTTATCATATGTTTTATAGCAGTGATATTTTATAAGGCACATATACATAATAATCAAAGCTTTTTAAAACTTTCTTTTTAAATGTTTCATTCCTTGATCAACCAGCACTGTGTCTCTCCCAGTCTTCTCTTAGACCTGCTTCTCCTTGTGTTAGAATCTGGGTACTAGCTTTCAAGAGTCTTTCCTACATTCCTGCTCAAAAGTAAGTACCATAAATCCTGGAATAACTTTTTATAATGTGGTATGCTAGCTGAGGCATAGCCATAGTTTCTTCTGCTTCCAGTGCTTTAATCAAGTTTTCTTTCTATATTATATGTCCATTAACAAATTCAGAATCCCTGGAACAGAAATCATTCAAATAACTTAAAGGCAGTTTATGGGCAGGTATATTTTATGTAATAAATGTATAGTGCCATGACTATAGTACAAACCAATAAAATATTGAATAAACAAATGGTTTACCACTTAAAGGAAGCTTTCAGTGAATCCTCTTGCAAAGATAAAAATCACTGACATTTAATCATATGTGTAAACATGGGTTTTCTTATATTAGGTTTGCTTAATATGATTTGTCCTCACAAATCACAAGTTCTTCAAACTTTTAAATCTGAGTTTACTGGCACTTTTATAAAACAAAGCAGCAGGATGCCTGTGGCAGAGTACTGGCCAGGAGTTAGGTTTGTGGATTTGTGTGAACTGGAGAATTTCTTTTATTTCTCTGGACTTGGTCCAAATAAATTATGTTAGATGAATGCTCAGTTATTTCCAATTCTAACATTCTATGCTATGTCATGATGCAAAGGCCATTTCCTTTATGTTAGATGCTTGTGCTCAGGACCTACAGCACAGAAATAGAGTGGAGTAAAAGTAATCATCTGATGTTTCTCTCCTTGATGTGAAAAAAGCTATTCCGAGGACATGTTTTTCATTTCTATCATATGCATAATTCTAAATAGAGTTTTCCTGACTTTTCAAATATTCAGAGGCCTTCAATAATTTGGGAGCTGTACAGTTCTACCTGGACTGCTAGTGTGTGACAAATATTCTGGTCTGCTCTTCTAAGGATTCTACAATAAACTTTACTCAGTTTATTTCCCCTATATCATTAAAATGGCTTGTAAGATCAAAGTTGAACCTGAAAGGTGACTATATTCTTTCTTTTTTTATTAAGTCATATACACATAGATCATGAATAAATTTATGCATATGTGGGTTACAATGTGTTGATTTTTTTTTTATACAATCTGACGTGGTTACATCAAACCAGTCAACATAGCTATTGCCTCATTTACTTGACTATTGTGTTAAGACATTTATGTTCTACACTTGACAAATTTGACTTGTACCCTTGCAATATGCTCCATAGGTGTGGTCCCACCTTTTACGCTCCCTCTATCAAACCTCCTCCCTCCCCTTCCTTCCCACTCCATTTTTCTCCCTCATCCTGGACTGTAGTTGTGTTCTATCTTTCATAACAAAGTGGGAGTAAATGTAACTTGGTTTCATAGAAATACTGGGTACATTGGATAATTTTTCCTCCATTCTTAAGATACTTTACTCAGGAGAATATGCTCCAGGTCCCTTCATGTAAACATGAAAGAGGTAAAGGCTCCATCTTTGTTTAAGGCTGCATAGTAGTCCATGGTATACATGTACCACAATTTATTAATCCATTTATGAGTCTATGTGCACGTTGGCTTCTTCCATGACTTAGCAATTATGAATTGGGCTGCAATAAACATCCTGGTGCAAATATCTTTGTTATAAAGTGATTTTTGGTCTTTTGGATATACTCCTAGTAGAGGAATTGCAGGATCCAATGGCAGGTCAATTTTTAGATCCCTGCATGTTCTCCAAACTTCTTTCCAAAAGGAATGTATTACTTTGCACTCCCCACGAGCAGTGG
>CAUYON010213450.1:0-13465 GCA_963573935.1 Arctocebus calabarensis
TGTCCTGCATCAATTCTTCCTCTCTGAGTAGAAACTCTAACTATTAGGGGAAAAGGGCAAAAACTTGATCTAACTGCTTTGTGCTGAATTGGGCGATGACAGAAGGGGGCAGTTAGGGTTTCTCTGGAGGGAGAGTGATACAGGGGTTCATAGACTGGAACCATCTTTATTGCGTGGCTTGATGATATTTCTGGAAAACATAAATCTGATTAGTATAATCAGTAATAGGCAAAGGTAGAACAGCTTCAGGTCAGAAGCACTTATTCAGTGATGCTAAAAGAAAACCATATTAGGATTTTTCTTGCTGTTTCCTAAATGATAACTTCAAACTTTCTTTTGGCTCACAAGTGGTAGGTGGTCTGTGGTTGGCTGTCTTTGTCTGCCTCTGTAGAAGATGAAGGGTTCCAGGATTTTACTTGTGAATGATGTATGCAGGAATTGACTCCTATAACTTTAACAGCTGTAGAAGAAGACAAGATAACAGGAAAGGGGACTTCCCAAGTTGGGATTAGGGAAGGTGAATTAGAGGGGAGAGTTTTGATCATGACTAGATCTCCAGGAGGGAAAAGTTCCTGTTTTAATTAGTATGTCCCTCCCCAAAGGGGAACGGGACTTTCAGGCATGATTAGGGAGGCATGAGAGAACAACAAGTCATCCCAATTGCAGCTTAAAGGCTGGGAGAAAAATTTGGACACAACTTTCCAGACACCCCCTGTACAGTTATGGATTTGGGAGATAAAAGACCAGGGTTAGAGAGAAGTACAGAAAAGGTTGCTCCAGTGTCCAAAAGAGATTTTCTCCTGGCACTCCACTATAAGGCAAACTTAGGGCTCTTGAGGGGTGATGACACAAGCTGGAGCCATGAGAATTTGCCCCAGGCACCCTCAGTCCAATTTGGGCACCAATGGGGTCACTGTTCCAGGAGGCCTTCGTCTCTAGGGACAGGCAATCCTCCTGGGGTTACCCTTGCATTCTGGACAGGGGCCAGGAGGCTTGCCCAGCCAATGGTGCTGCTGGGGTCAGTCTTTTCTGAAGTAACCAGTCTGACCACATTGGAAGCACTTGTTTTTAGCTCCTCTGGTTTCCCCCTGCCCCTGAAAGTTGCTCGTTTGTTGGAGTGCCATTACTAGAGCTGTCATTCTTTTCTGCTCCTTTCTCTCTTTTTCCTCCTTTCTCTCCAGGTCTCGGTTATAAAAGACCATAGTGGCCATTTTAAGAAGATTCTCCAGGTTATGGTTTGGGCCTAGAGCCAATTTCTGGAGTTTTCTTTGAATGTCTGGAGTTGCTTGAGTGATAAATTTGCCTTTTAAAATAATCTGACCCTCTATGGAGTCAGGAACTTTTCCCTCCTGGAGAGCTAGTCATGATCAAAGCTCTCCCCTCTAATTCACCTTCCCTAACTCCAACTTGGGAAGTCCCCTTTCCTGTTATCTTGTCTTCTTCTACAGCTGTTAAAGTTATAGGAGTCGATTCCTGCAGACATCATTCACGAGTAAAATTCTGGAACCCTCCGTCTTCTATGGAGGCAGACAATGAAGACAGCCAACCACAGACCACCTACACTTGTGAGCCTAAAGAAAGTTTGAAGTTATCATTTAGGAAACAGCAAGAAAAGTCCTAATATGGTTTTCTTTTAGCATCACTGAATAAGTGCTTCTGACCTGACACTGTTCCACCTTTGCCTAATGCTGATTATACTAATCAGATTTATGTTTTCCAGAAATGTCATCAAGCCACTCAATAAACATGGTTCCAGTCCATGAACCCTTGTATCACTCTCCCTCCGGTGAAACCCTAACTGCACCCTTCTATCATCACCCAATTCAGCAGGAAGCAGGTAGAGTGAGTCTTCGCCCTTTTCCCTAAGAGCAGTTAGAGTTTCTACTCGGAGAGGGAGAATTGATGCAAGACATTTGGCACACTAGCCAGCTCAGCAGTGCTGGCGGACCTGCTGCCTCCTCCTTGGCAGTATCAGTGCTGGGGCAGCCAGCTGAATAACCAGCAGACTGGATGACAGGCAAGGAGGGGGCCCTCCAACCCCCACTGGAGGCTCCAATAGACAAAAAGGCTGGACAACTTCCCAGGAGACACCTGTGCCTTGGTGTCTCCTTCACTTTACACTTAGGACTAAATGTGAAACCCCCAGTTCCTATGCCTAGGTCAATTTCATGTGAATTTCCTAGACCTCAATTCCATGAATGGACTGTGTCCACTCATTGATACATTCATTCATTTTGCCCAGGCTGGAGGGACTGTGTTTGTTCATTGATACATTCATTCACCTTGCCCCCCCACCCCCAGTGGAAGGGACTGTGTTCATTCGTCTCCTGGCCAAGGAACCCATACACCTATATATACCCCAAGACTAAAAGCCTAAAGGGGGAGATGGGGAAAGACCGGGAGAGAAACGGAGAGAGCTTTTCTCTCCCCACTTGAGTTCTCTCTCTCTACCAGGAGCTTTAGTGTTTTCTGTAAATAAATTCTGTCTTACCACTGGAAAAAAAAAGAAAAAAGAAAAAAGAAAATGCCATGAAGGCTATGTTAAACAGTTTCATGGAAACATTTCAGATTGCATATGAAACCAGCACATTGTACCCCTTGATTGCACTAATGTACACAGCTGTGATTTAATTAAAAAAAAAAAAAAGATTATTCTAAACCAAGACTATGGTAGTGGATATACAACTCTATGCATTTGACAAAATCCTTGGAATACACAAAAAAGAATGCAGTTTATTGTATGTAAATTTTTAAAAATTGACCAGGATGTGAGTAAAAATTCCAAGTGAAAAATCATAACAAAGGAAAAATGAATATTGTTTCTACAGAAAATTATAATATTATGTGGGATTTAAAATATATATAGAACTAACATACATGAATACAATACCATCAGATGGAGGTGGCAAGTGCAGGAAAAATATTCCAAGGTGTTTTCAAGGTATGAAAAGTGGTAAAAGTACTAATTCTGATTGTATTTTAATAAATTAAAAATGTATATTGAATGATCTAGGGCAGTGGTTCTCAACCTTCCCAATGTTGTACTGTATTTTCATTGTTACAAAGGGGTCACGACCCACAGGTTAAGAACCGCTGATCTTGGGTAACTACTAAAAACATAGTAAGAAAATGTATATTAACAAGGTAATAGAAAATGCAAAAAAAATTTGTCTAATCTTAAAGGCAAAAAATGAATATAGAACCAATGAGACAAGTAGGAAAGAAACAATAAGATGGTAAATAGAAGCCCAAATATGTCAAAAATTAAATTAAATGTAAGTGAGCAATACACTCCAATTAAAGACAAAATTTTTACATCTTATTAAATATAAATAATTACATGTATTACTTCCAACAGACTTTTTTTAAAAAGAATTTTAGGTAAAGAGGAAAAATTTCTGTGAAAATACTAACCAGATGAGAAATTATGTCACTGTACTAAAATTAGAGAAAATAGACATTAAGGCATTTTCAATTATTCAATGATTCAAACCTTTTGTACATGTATATCCATGTGATAATATAGATTCAAAATATATAAAGCTAAATTGACAGACCTACAAGGAGAAAAAGACATTTCCATATCATAATGAATTATTTTAACACATCTCCCTTAGTAAATGATAGAAAATATCAATAGTTGTATAGATTTTTAAATGAACAATATTTTATTAATTCATCTAAGTACCACATCTGATATATTCTAATAGAAATTATATAGAACTAGTGCTATTTCTTTGTTAAATGTTTTGTAAAATTCTCAGGTGGTTTAACAAAACCATCTAAACCTGGAGCTCTACCCTTCCCTCCCCTCCCTGCTCCTTTCTTCCTCTCCCTTCCCTTTCCTTCCTTTCATTTCTTTCTTGACAGAGGCTTACTCTGTTGTCCTGGATAAAGTACAGTGGTATCGTGATAGCTCACTGCAACCTCAAACTCCTCAAGCAATCTTCCTGCCTCAGTCTCCTGAGTAATGGAAACAACAGGCACATGCTACTGCACCCAGCTAATTTTTCCTATTTTTAGTAGAGATGGAATTTCTTGCTCAGATTGGTCTCTAAGTCCTAAGCTCAAGTGATCCCCCTACCTCAGCCTCCCAAAGTGCTGGGATTACTGCTCAGCACTTTGTGAGTTGTGAGTCACTGCTCCTGGCCTCCACCTGGAGATTCCTTATTAGAGAATTATTAAAATTTATGATTTTAAATTGCTTGATAGTTTCAAGACTATCCAAATTAGGTATTTCATATTAGGTGAGTTATGGTAATTGGTATTTTTCTTGGAATCGGTCCATTTTATCTTAGCTATGTTGCTCTCCTGTTTTTAATATATGCATGATACATCATTTTCCAGACTTTTATTTTCAACTAGTTTATATCATATTAGAAAGAAGTTTGTTTTGGGTATACTGTATATAGTTGGTTAATGTTTTATAATCTATATGGCCAATCTCTGTCTTTTAATTGTATTTAGACCATTTACAGTTAATGTAATTATGGATAAGTTAAAACTTAAATCTGCCACTTTATTTTAGGGGTTTTTTGTTTATTCCTTCTGTTTTTCATTTCCCTTCTCTTTCCTGACTTCCTGCATGTTACTTGACTTTTAAAAAGAAATTATTTTTGATTTACTATAGTGTTTTTTGAGAGTATCTCTTTTTATAGATTTTTAGTGATTGCTTTAGGTGTTCCATTATACATACATATATAACTTGCCATAGTCTATTTGGGTTATCATTTTACCAGTTCAAGTGAAATATACAGATTTTATCTCCCTTTGAGATTTTTTCTCTCCCCATTTATAACATTACAGTTTTAAATTGCCTTAAATATTCCCTCTTTATACATTAGAACCACTAAAAAGAGTGTTAATGATTTTTGCTTTAATCATTAAGCATTATTTTTAAACAATTAAGAGGGAAAGTCTATTGTATTTGCACATATTTTTGCTTACTGTGTTATTATTTATTCCTTCCAGATGTTTTATGTTCCCATATTTTATTATTTCCTTTCTGTTTAAAGAATTTTTTAGGCCAGGTGTGGTGGCTCACCCCTGTAATCTAACACTCTGGTACAGTGAGGCAGGTGGATTATCTCAGGTAGAGTCCAGTCTAAGCAAGAGCAAGATCCCATCTCTACTAAAAAAAAAAATAGCTGGGCATTACGGTGAACCCCTGTAGTCCCAGGAGTTTGAGGTAAGAGGATTGTTTGATCCCAAGAGTTTGAGGTTGCTGTGAGCTATAACACCAAGATACTCTACCCTGGGTGATCAAGTGAGACTCTCTCAAAAACAAACAAAAAAAATATTATTAGTCATTCTTTTAGGATAGGCCTGCAAGTGACAAATTCTTTGACATTTTCATCATCAGAGATTGTCTTGATTTTCTTTCTTCACTATAGGATATTTTTTGCTAGAAATAGGACTCTGAGTTGACACTTTTTTACTTGCAGCACTTGGAAGTAAGCCACTCCCTTTTGGCCAGCATGGTTTCTGTTCTTTTTCTTTCCCAGATTTATGGGACATAATTGACCTATAAAAATTGTACAATTTAAGGCATACATCATGATGTTTTGTGGATGTGAGTGCCTGTACGTTTGTGTGTGTGTGTGTATATACCCAAGTATACATACCCATATATACATGGGTATATGTGTGTATATATATATACATACATATATGTGTGTGTGTGTATATATATAATATATATATATACACATACAGTGAAATTATTACCACAATCTCACTAATTAACTTATCACCTCATATAATTCCCTTCCTCTGTGTGTGTAGTAAGAATGCTTAAGATCTATTCACTTTTCGAATTTCAGGTATATGATACATTATTATTATTAACTGTGATCACCATTAGGTCTCCAAAACTCATTTGCTATGGCTTGAATGCTTTTCCCCTCCAAAACTCACATTGAAATTTAATTTCTATCATAACAGTATTAAGAGGTGGAAGAAGAAGTGATTAGGCCATGAAGGCTCTGCCCTCGTAGGTGAGATCAGTGCCCTTATTAAAGAGTGAGCTCTCTTTTCTCTCTCTCTCTCCTTCTGCCTTATGATAACTTCTACCTGTGATGATGCAGCCAGAAGTTCCTCACCACCAGATATTGGCATCTTAATCTTCATATTTTTTCCCACCCTCTAGAACTATGAGAAAATAAATTTATGTTACAGCAGCACAAGATAGACTAAGATATTATTCATCTTACTACTGAAAAGTTTATAAACTTTGAGCTACATGTCTCCTCTTTTCTTGCACCCAACCCCTGGTAACCATCCTTCTACTCTCTGATTCTGTAAGTTAGACTTTTGTAGACTCCACATACAAGTGAGGTCATGCAGTGTCTGTCTTCCTCTGCCTGGTTTATGTCACGTTGCCCAAAGTCCTCCAGGTTCATCTATGTTGTCACAATGGTAGAATTTCCTTCTTTTTAAAGACAGAATTATATATTTTTTCACATTTTCTTTATCCATTCATCCATCATCCAATACATAGGTCATTTTTATATCTGTGCTATTGTGAATAATGCTATAATGAACATGGGAGTGCAGATATCACTTCAAAATAGTTATTTTATTGCCTTTGTACACCTAACAGTAGGATTGTTGGGTCATTTGGTAGTTCTATTTTGAACTTTCTGAGGAACCCATACTGTTTTTCATAATGACTGAACCAATTTATATTCCCATCAACAAAGTGCACAAGAGGTCCCTTTTCTCCACATCCTGGCTAGCACTTGTTATCTTTTGGCTTTTTGATGATAGCCATTCTAACATCATGATATCTTTTGGCTTTTGATGATAGCCATTCTAACATCGTGATATCTCGTTGTGGTTTGATTTGCATTTCCCTGATGATTAGTGATCTTGAGCACCTTTTCATATACCTCTTGAACATTTGGGTGTCTTTTGGAAAAAGCTACTCAGACCCTTTGGGCAATGTTGGAGTATTTAATCCATTTTGAGATGATTTTTCCATCTTAAAAACAGCTTATTTAGGAATTTTTTGCTATTAAGGTGTATAAATTATTTGTATATATTTTGTGGTTTTTTATTGTTTGGGATTCATTGAGGGTACAAAGAATTAGGTTACACTGATTGCATGTATTAGGTAAAGTCCCTCTTATAATTGTGTCCCACCCCCAAGAGGTGTGCCATACACCTGGAGCCCCCATCCTCTTCTAATGTTTTTACTTGTCAGCTATTAACTCCTTCTTGGCTAAAAGGTTCAAAAGTATTTTTTCTCATCCTGTAGGTTATCTTTTCATTTTGTTGATTATTTCCTATGTGATTTGCAGAAACTTTTTAGTCTGATGTAGTCTCATTTATTTATTTTTGCTTTTGCTGTTGTATAAAAAAAATTGTTGCCAACGACAGTATCATGAAGATTTTCCCACATTTTTTCTTCTAGTAGTCACATAGTTTTAAGCCTTATGTTGGAGTATTTAATCCATTTTGAGTTGATTTTTCTGTATGTGTAAGACAAGGATCTACTTTTCTTTCTTTTTTTTTTTTTTTAGAGACAGAGTTTCACTTTGTCATCCTCGGCAGAGTGCCGTAGCATCACAGCTCACAGCAATCTCCAGCTCTTGGGCTTAGGCGATTCTCTTGCCTCAGCCTCCCAAGTAGCTGGGACTACAGGCGCCCGTCACAACTCCTGGCTATTTTTTTTTTTGTTGCAATTTGGCTGGAGCCAGGTTCAAACCCACCACCCTTGGTATATAGGGCTAGCATCCTACTCACTGAACCACAGGCTCTGCCCTACTTTTCTTTTTGAGCTGTGTATATTCAGTTTTCCAATATCATTTATTAAAGAGACTATTTTTCCCCATTGTGTATTCTGGTTGCCTTTGTAGAAGATTTAGTTGACTGTATATGTGTATATTTCTTGTCTTTCCATTCTGTTCCTTTGGACTATGCTTCTGTTTTTATGCCAGTACCATACTAATTTGATGACTTGCAACATAATTTGAAATTAGAAAGTGTGATGCCTCCAGCTTTGTTCTTCTTACTCAAGATTGTTTTACCAATTCTGTTTTTGTATTTCCATGTAAATTTTAGGATTTTTTTCTATTTCTATAAAAACTACTATTAGAATTTTCATAAGGATTAGTGAATCTGTAGATCACTTTGGTTAGTATGGACATTTTAATGATATTGAGTCTTCTGATGCATGAACTTGTGGTATTCTTCAAATTCTTTCAGTGTTTTATAGATTAAATTTATTCCTAAGCATTTTATTCTTTTTGATGCTGTTAGTAGCAAAGTTGTTTTCTTAATTTCTTTTTCATCTATGCCCATGTGTAGATGTAATTGATTCTATACATCAATTTTGTGACTTGAAATTTTCCTGAATTTGTTTATTAACTCCAATAGGTTTTTGGTAGAGTCCTTAGGGCTTGCCATAAGATAATTTTATCCACAAAAAGAAAGAAAGTATTACTCTTTGGATGCCTTGTACTTCTTTTTCTTGCCTAATTAGTCTTGCTGGGACTTCCATTACTATATTAAATAGAAGTGGTGAGAGTGGGCATCCTTGCCTTCTTCTGCTTTCTTCTATTTTTTGAATTTTAATATGTTTTTCCTTTTCTGAAATGTTAATAGATTCGGGGAGAACAAGTTGAATTTTGTTACTGTATAGTGGTAAAGTTTGGGCTTTTGGTGTACATTATACCCTGTAAGTAATTTTCCATTGCTCCCCCTTCCATTCACCTCCTCCCACCCAGTTCAGTTTCCAAAATCTGTTATGCCAACCATAGTGTGTGCCCTTATGTAACCATAGTTTAGCTCCCACTTATACGTGAGAATATGCAGTTATTTTTTTGCTCCTGAGTTATGTCACTTAGAATAATAGCCTCCAGTTCCATCCAAATCACAGCAAAACACATTGTTTCATTTTTCTTAGTACTCCATGGTATATACTATATGCCACATATTGTTTATCCACTAACTGGTTGATAGGCTTTTAGGTTAATTCCATACATCTGTAATTGTGAACTGTATTGTAATAAACATATGAGTCCAAGTATGTTTTCGATATATTGATTTCTTGTCCTTTGGGTAGATATCCAGGAGTAAGACTGCATAATCAAACAATATATCTACTTTTAGTTCTTTGAGAAATCTCTGCATTGATCTCCTTAGAGGTTATATATACTATTAACAACTTACATATCTACTAATAGTGTATGTATTCCCTTTTCACCACATCTGTGCCATTATCTATTGTTTGTTTATTTACTTTTTAATATTAGCCATTCTAATTGAAGTAAGATATATAGGTCATTACAAAAGTTTTGAAATATATATTAATCAAGAAACATAAAATCCATGTGAACAGAATCAAATGAAGCCCTCCCAGCAACATCAATAGGCTGAGCAAGTTAAAACTTACACAGATGAAAGAACACTGCTGACCGTGTTTCTTGGAAGTGAAATAATGAACCATAGTACAGTCTGTCTCAAAACTTTCATAGTGACCCACATAGTATCTCATTGCGGTTTTGATTTACCTTTCTCTGACAATTAGTGATGTTGAGTATTTTTCTTTTTCTTATTTTTTTTTCTTGCTATTTGTGTGTCTTCTTTTGAAAAATGCCTGTTCATGTAACATGCTCACTTTTTTTTTCTTTATTAAATCATAGCTGTGTACATTAATGCAATCATGGGGTACAATGTGCTGGTTTTATATATAATTTGAAATATTTTCATCAAACTGGTTAACATACCTTTCATGGCATTTTCTTAGTTATTGTGTTCAGACATTTGTATTCTACATTTAGAAAGTTTCACCTGTACCCTTCTAGGATGCACCATAGGTGTGGACCCAACAATTACTCTTCCTCCACTCATCCTCCCCCCACTCCCCTCCTTTGCCCCTTTCCCCATATTCTTGTGCTGTAGTTGGGTTATAGCTCTACATTGCTGGTGAGAATGCAAACTAATACGGTCCTTTTGGAAAGATATTTGGAGAATACTCAGATCTAAATATAGAACTGACATTCGATCCTATAATTCCTCTACTAGGTATATATCCAGAAGACCAAAAATCACTTTATAACAAAGATGTCTGCATTGGAATGTTTATTGCAGCCCAATTCATAATTGCTAAGTCATGGAAAAAACCCAAGTGCTCATCAACCCATGAATGGATTAATAAATTGTGGTATGTGTACACCATGGAATATCATGCAGCTTAAAGAAAGATGGAGACTTTACCTCTTTCATGTTTATATGGATGGAGCTGGAAAATATTCTTCTTAGCAAAGTATTTCAAGAATGGAAGAAAAAGACTCCAATGTACTCAGCACTACTATGAAACATGCTCACTTTTTTTAATACGATTGATTGTTTTTTTTCTTGCTGGGTTGTTTGAGTCCCTGGTACATTCTAGATATTAGTCCTTTGTCAGAGGACAAAGTTCTCTATAACCTGAGACTTTGTTGAATTCCTTTACCAAATCCAGGAGTCTTTTAGAGGAGTCCTTAGGGGTTTCTAGGTATAAAATCATACCATCTGCAAACAGAGATAATTTGACTTTCTCTTTTCTAATTCGTATGCCTTTTATTTTTTTTTCCTCTTTCTTGATTGATGTCATAGGACTTCCTATGGCATATAGTTCACAAATATTTTCTCCCATTCTGTAGGTTTTCTATTTATTCTGTGGATCATTTCTACTACTGTGCAGAAGCTTTTTAGTTTAATTAAATAGCAATCGTCAATTTTCATTTTTATTCCATTTGCTTTTGAGGTATTAGTCATAAATTCTTGGCCTAGCCCAATGCCCAAAAGAGTTTTTCCTAGGTTTCTCCTAGGACTTTTATTAGTGCAGATCTTATATTTAAGACCTGAACTCATCTTGAGTTAATGTTTGTATATGGTAAGAGATAGGCATCCAGTTTCACTCTTCTGCATATGTCTATTCAATTATATTTCTATTCAATTTTCCCAGCACGATTTATTTAATAGCATATCCTTTCCCCAGTGTGCTTTTTTTTTTCCTTTTTGTCAAAGATCATTTAGTAGTAGATATGTAAGTTTTTTTGTGGGTTCTCTATTCTGTTCCATTGATGAGTATCTACTTTAATGCTAATACTATGCTGTTTTGGTTGCTATAGTCTTATGGTATAATTTGAAGTCAGAAAATGTGATGCCTCCAGTTTTGTTCTTTTTTTCTTAGGACTGCTTTGGCTACTTAGGCTCATTTTTGGTTCTGTGAGAATTTTATAATTTTTAAAATAATTCTATGAAAAAATACATTGGTATTTTGATAGGAATTGCATTGACTATAGATTTCTGTGGGCAATATGGTAATTTTAAAAATATCTATCTTTTGCTCTATGAGATATTTTTTCCATTTGTCTGTGTTGTATACAATTATTTTCACCAGTGATTTATAGTTCTCCTTGAAAGATCCTTGTAGAGATCTTTCACCTTCTTGATTAAATTTGTTCCTAGGTATCCTTTTTTCTTTGTTTGTTTGTTTTGGCAGGCATTGTAAATGAGATTGAATTCTTAATTTGGTTTGCAACTTGGTCATTATTAACATACAGAAATATTACGTATCTTTGTTCATTGATTTTATAACCTGAGACCTCGTTGAATTCCTTTGCCAAATCCAGGAGTGTTTTCGAGGAGTCCTTAGGTGTTTCTAGGTATAAGATCATACCATCTGCAAACAGAGATAATTTGACTTTCTCTTTTCCAATTTGTATGCCTTTTATTTTTTTTCCTCTTGCTTGATTAATGTCATAGGACTTCCTGTAGTATGTTAGACCAAAGTGATGAAAGGGTGAATCTTTGTCCTGTTTCAGTTCCTAGGAGGAATGCTTTCACCTCTTCATATTCAGTATGACATTGGTTGTAGGTTTGTAATTCCATCTCAAGAAACCAATTTCTTCACTCATCCATAAGAAGCAACTACTTGAGGGCCGCACCTGTGACTCAGTGGGTAAGGCACCAGCCCCATATACCGAGGGTGGCAGGTTCAAACCTGGTCCTGGCCACACTGCAACAAAAAAATAGTTGGGCATTGTGGGAGGTGCCAGTAGTCCCAGCTACTTTGGAGGCTGAGGCAAAAGAATTGCCTAAGCCCAGGAGTTGGAGGTTGCTCTGAGCTGTGTGATGCCACAGGGTGATAAAGTGGGACTCTGTCTCTACTAAAAAAAAAAAAAAAAAAAACAGCAACTACTTGTCTATTCAAGTTTTATCATGAGATTTCAGTAATTCAGTCACATTTTTAGGCTTCACTTCTAATTCTAGTTATCAAGCTGTTCCCACCACATCTGCAATTACTATCTCCATGGACATCTTAAACCTCTCAAAGTCATCCTTGAGATAAGGGTTGGAATAAACTTCTTACAAATTCCTGTTAATGTCAATATTTTACCTTTAGCAAGTTGTAATCTTGAATTGCAAATGTTCTTAGTGGCATCTAGAATGAGGATCCTGTATGGAAAGTTTTCGATTTACTTTCCCCAGATCCATCAGAGGATTCTATGGCAGTTATAGCCTTACAAAATCAAGACTATCAAGACTCAAAAGTTAAAAAATACACTTTAGTCTGTTGGCTTCAGAATGGTCATTGTGTTAGAAAGCATGGAAACATTCCTCTCCTTGTATATGTCCTTCAGAGCTCTTAGGTGACCAGGGCATTCTCAATAAATAGTGATATTTTGAAAGGAACCTTTTTTTTCTCACAGTAGTTCTTAATAGTGAACTTAAAATATTCAGTAGACCAGTGGTTCTCAACCTTCCTGATGCCTCAGTGTATTTTCATTGTTTTCAGTGTATTTTCATTCTCACAGATTGAGAACCGCTACAGTAGACCATGCTATAAATAAATGTGCTGTCGGGAAGAATCAACATTGTTAAAATGTCTATACTTCCCAAAGCAATCTACCTATTTAATACCATCCCTATTAAGGTACCAACATCGTAATTTCAAGACTTGGAAAAAATGATTCTGCATTTTATATGGAACCAGAAAAAAACCCGCGTAGCTAAGGCAGTTCTTAGTAATAAAAACAAAGCTGGAAGTATCACCATTCCAGACTTTAGGCTGTACTACAAAGCCATAGTGGTCAAGACGGCATGGTACTGGCACAAAAATAGAGACATAGACATTTGGAATCGTATAGAAACCCAGGAAATGAAACAAACAACTTACAACCACCTAATCTTCGATAAACCAATCAAGAACACACCTTGGGGGAAAGACTCCCTATTCAATAAATGGTGCTGGGAAAACTGGATATCCACATGTAAAAGACTGAAACTGGACCCTCACCTTTCTCCACTCCCCAAAATTGATTCAAGTTGTATAAAGGACTTAAATTTAAGGCATGATGCAATAACAACCCTGAAAGAAAGAATAGGAAAAAAACTGGAAGATATTGGCCTAGGGAAAGACTTCATGAAGAAGACTGCCATGGCAATTGCAACAACAACAAAAATAAACAAA
>CAUYON010213451.1:0-29323 GCA_963573935.1 Arctocebus calabarensis
TGAATTGGGAATTGGCGCTGTTGGAGAAAACGCTGGCTTGAGGTTTTCCTTTTATCTAAGAAACTTTTTTATTTCATGAAACTGTGATTTAGTGTTTAGTTTTGAAGAAATTCTGGCTGGAGCATTTATGAAAATCAAGAATATACCAAAAAAAAAAAAAAAAAGCAAAAGAAAACAAAACCCACCTGGAGTTTAATTATCCGCACTAAACCAACTTTGACACACTGCCTTATTTTGGTGTTTTCCCACGTGAAATAGTAAATTTTGTTGTACTAATGTATAGAATGTGATAGTTCAGTTTTTCATGTAATGTCTCAAATTTTATATAATTCTGGTTTTCATAAACCCTTCTAACTGTAAAAAAAATAAAAGAAATTATCTGACAAAGACTTTATTTATTTATTTTTTTTCTGACAAAGACTTTAAAGCAGCAATTACAAAAATGCTCAAAGCAGTAAGGGCAAACCCTCTTGAAATGAATGGAAAGACAGAAAGTTTCAGCATAGAAATAAAGATACTCAGTGGAAAAAGGAACCTAATCGGAATGTTAGAAACAAAAAATATAATACTCAAAATTTTAAAACTAACTGAATGGACTCCATGGAAATGACTAAATGCATAGGTGAACTTGAATGCAGAGCAAGAGAAATGATCTGGTAGGAGTGACAGAGAGCACATTCAGCTTCGAAATTTGTTATAACAGCATGACAATAGGACTTGAGGAAGGAAAACATATTTTAATATTTTTAGCTCCTATTTAGCATCTCAAGAATGTACCTTGGGGAGCTCAGATCTTGGATTTCATGCATAAGTGTAGAGAAGATGCCTGTCTTGGCTATGAAGCTTGCTGCTCTTGGTATTAAAAAAGGGGGAGAAATTTATTCCTTCTCATTCTTGCAGATGATAAGAAAAAATATGCAGGGAAAGAAGCAGGAGAGGTAGCTGGTGGGAACTTTGTTGCAATTTTCTCTCTTTATGCTGGAGAGAATTGTGAGTGTCTGACAGTGGTGTGCTGGGTTGGTTTGTACTAGCGCTTGAAAGCTGAAGGTTTAAATTCCAGTAACTTTGCAAACTGATGGTTAAATAGCAGCTTGAGATTGGACATGGTTGGACTATTTATACCATGGTAACCGCAAACACTTCAAATCTCTGAAAAGCCTGTTGTTAAACTACCAGCACACTGTTGGTGAAGATAAAATCAAAGACCAGAGTGGGTAGAGGAGTTAGGCATGCTTTCCCTGTTTACCACATTAGAAAAATGCTATGCAGGGACTTAGGCCAGTGTGGGGTGACCCCACTTGGTAGTGTGACATGGTTATATAGAGCATGAGATATTCTCAACCCCACCTGACAGAAAGTCAGTGAGTCTGCCATGGGCCCCATCATAGAGCCTGGACCTAGGAACTCAGCCTTGGTGGTCTGTTGGCCAGCTAAAGCTGAGAAGACTAAGACAACTGGCAAGGAAGGGAGACAGGTTAGTGGGGTACAGACATCATCAGCAGACTGGCAGAGCCAACAGACAAAATCAGCCAGGTTGGCCACGACAGACAGGGGCTGAGGATCGTCCTTGGATCCCAAAGTCTCCTGATTTCACCGTCATGAGATCACGGGAAGCCTCCTCTCTCATATACCAGATACCACCCTGGAAGGGGAGGGCATGGAAAAGGGGCATGGAGACAGATTTCCCTTAAAACTGAGTACCAAAAGGACTGCTTAAATTACTGCATTGAACAAAGGCTGAAAATCAGTCCATATATTAATTATATTCCTGCATCCCCTGACAGGTGGGAGCTCAGGAGGAGGACCAGATCAGTTACAGACCAAAACTAAAGGGACTACGTTTTCATTCTCCTATGTGACTGGTAGTGTAAATTTGCAATCCGGTGACACATGTAAAGTAAATGAATAGTATAACTTGTGCTTACTCAAATGTATAATTCATGAAGTTTTTTTTTTTCTTAAACAATCATTCTTCACAAACTGAAGCTTAGCTTTGCTTTTATTTTTTCAGATGGAAAAGAGGTGAGAGCTTATGTATTTGAAGAATTTGAAGACATAATTACTAAATTTTGGGTGTTTCTCCATAAGGCAAGGCTTTTCTCTGAGGTTAGTAAATCCAGAAACTAAACTTTTGCTATTTCCCTCTGGAATAACCTGGATTTGAGAAAGTGGCACATCTAAATCAACCCCAGGAGAGGCCAATTGATAAAAGGAGAATACTGAGTTCATTTAGCTGCTATAAAAAATCTAACTGCCAGTGGATTAAAATGGTCAAAGTAATAAGGATGTGAGGGCCAAAGAGATATCTGAGATAACTGAGTCCAAGACACCAAGATTCAGAGAGGCAAACACGCACATTAAAAGTCAACCCTTGAGCTCATTTTATATAAGGAGTCCAGGATTAGACACCACCCCATCTCCCTTGCAGGGGAGTGTATGTGAGAAACCAAGTCACAGTTATGGAACTGGACCAAGAATTTAATTCCACCCGCCGAGCAGTTGGCATTCTCCCCAGGCGTCCATCTTTCAGAGACTCAAATTCTGACTCTTCTGATTCTAGTTTTCTAAAATGTACAGAAAGATCACTGTGTCTGTCCTTGGGTCATAAAATGTTTAAGTAAGGGATATTTTTTTTCACTTAAATGTAAAGCCAGCATACATTCTGGATTGCATTCAAGTATGCCACAAATCATTTAGTAAGAATGACAACAGATGATGGTCTCTCTTGTTAACAAGCACTTGCTGTAGATGTGTGGAGTGTTACTTTGTGCATTTCACCTATGTCTTCATCCACAGACCTACCAACCTAGGACTTTGTAAAAATTGTGAGAACTTAGGACTGTAGGGGTGCTAGGTCTGCTCACTTCCATCTCAGAATGTGGTCCTTTGACTGCAAAATGTGAACATAGGACATGATAGTACCCAATTCTATTAATTACCCATGGACTGTGACCCTCTACACATATATCTGCGCAGAGTCATGTGGCTGCCCAGAAATCTCATCTCTTCTCTCCCCATCACTGGGGTTGAGAGAAGAGCTTTTGGAGGGCTGGGGCTCCAGGGAGCCCATGGGATTGAACCTGGCTCTGCTGATAACCTCTTCACCCTCTCACAGGGATTTGAGCCTCTGTTGTGACTTGTGAGCTGTCTTGCAAGCCCCTTTGGAGAGAACTGAGTTCCTGTTTTCAACAAGGAGGAGGGCAGACCAGAGGCACTGACTAAACATTGGAAATGTTTAAGGGAAATCTTTCAGAAATACAAACATAATACTGAGAACTGTGTGTAAGAGATCTGGGTTTATTGTCACACCTGAAGATTTGGAGCCTGTGGGCCCCTTCACAAGAGCTGATGGCAGCAAGCAGCTTTGTGCTACTCCAGGGCTGTGAGGAAGGCAGCCCTGATGTGGACAAGTTACAGTAGCAAATGCTGGCAGGACAGTGGGCCTGTTGCAGAGCTACTGGAAAAAGCTGATTGAAATGGAAGAAATGACAAAGAAAAGGGACAGAAAATGTCTTTACCCTGTTACTATACACGGTAAAGAGACTTTTCCAGGTGTATTAAGAACCTCTAGATGTGAAGATGATTCTGGATTATCCAGGTGGAACCAATGTAATCAGGGTCCTTAAAAGTGGAGAAGGGGAGAGGAGAGACCCAGAGGAAGATGTGACTATGGAAGAAAGGTACAGACATATGTAACATTTTGAAGATGGAGGAAGATGCCAGAAGGCAAAGAATGCAGGTGGCTTCTAGAAACTGCACAGGGCAAAGAAATAGATTTTCCCCTAACACCTCCAGAACAAAGATAATTCTACCTACACCTTGATTTTAGTCCTGTGAGGCCCATTTCAGGTTTCTGACTTCCAGAATTGAAAGATGATAAATTTGTGTTGTGTGGACCATTGGGTTTGTGATAACTTATTACAGCAGTGATGGGTAACTAATATAATTGGGTACTATCATGTCTTATGTTCACATTTTGTACTTCATAACAAGTAAATTTCCCTGTTACACTGGAAGGACCCTGAGTGCAGACACTGTGCTCTCTCACTAGGCCCATGCCTTGTTCACATAGTGCCCCGGCCTCCATCACTGCGCTTTGGAGAAGAAACTTAATGAACTCTTACTGAAGAAGCCCTAGTGGCTGAGTTGCACTGTGAGTCCACACAAAGGGGAGAAAGGGCAAGGCAGACTGTCCCCCAAACATACATCAGCTGTGAGTGAGGCTATGGCCTGTGGGAGTTTTGGTAGCAGCCCTGGGGTGGGCAGGGAGGATGGAGACCTTTCCTGACATACATACCCCTGAGCTCAGAAACATGGCTCTGTCAAGAACAGCTCTACTTAAATTACTCTGACCAGGTGAAGGCTTCAATAGTGGTAAATGGGTAATTTATTTAACCTCTTTGAACCTCATTCAAAATTCTTTTATAAATGGGGATAGTAATATTTCACAGGATAGTGGTATCTTTTAAATAACCTAATTTATGAAAAAGTACCTAGCACATCACCCTTAAAAGCAAGCCTGTTGGAAGCATTTAAGAACTGAAGAAACCACTTGAAATGGATTCAGGGTCAAGGTTCCCAAGGCTACTGATGGTCGGTGAAACACTATCTTCTCCCTCTTTTAGGAGTATTTGAACCAATTTATTTGCTTGCATAGCATCAGAGTTCTTTGCTTCCTTCCTTTCTCTTCCTCAGAAAAGATGGGTAGATGTGTGTGTGTGTGTGTGTGTGTGTGTGTGTGTGTGAGAGAGAGAGAGAGAGAGAGAGACAGAGAGAGAGAGACTGGGGTGGGCAGGGACTGGGCTGGGCTCTGACCCCCTTCCTGGGCCTAGTGAGAGTCTCATTATCTTCCTTCCATGCCAGCCAGGCCTTGGGGGGAAGCCAGCCCTCAGTCTTTGAAGGCAGGCAGACTTAATTACCCTGTCAGGCAAAGAGAGAACATAATGAGGCACAGATAAAAAGTCCAGGGGTCACTCCTCATGAACCCCCACTGCCAGTACCCTGCCTTCCCCGGCCTCACCTCCTGCCCGCTTGGGCTTAGGTTGAGACCTTGTGCCTGGGACTGCAGTGGGCCAGGCTTCCGAGGCCCTGTGTGAGGCACAGATCACAGGGATCACCTCGGGTTGTCTCTGCTGCAGTGCCTGAAATCTCATTAGTGCTTCCTGCTTGAGTCACACCAAGGGCTCCAACCCAATATGGGAGGAGTGGTCGGAATATCACACCACATTGGGATGCTGGACAAGGAAGGGCAAAGCCAGACGTTGGGGCTTCTGCTTTGTATGAATCCAGAAAATCCTGATGGAATGGGAAGCAAAGGACAGATTGCCCAGAGGGAAGCCAGGGAGTGAGTCATGGGCCCACCCCACGCAGGGCCTGGCTGGGGGGGGGGTCTGCAGTGGGGCCCTAAGCTGTACTTAGGGACTTCCTTCCATTCATTGTTGAGCAGCTGAAGCACTTGGGGTGTTCTTGGCTCTTAGAGGGCAGGGAGGAGGAGGGGGAGGAAGGTATCAAGTGTGTCTGGGCAACAGTGACAGGGGTGAGGGAGAGAAGTTGGGCAGACAGCAGATCATTCCTGCAGGTACAGCCCAGGATCCTGGGTTCTTTCTTGTGGGCAGCACAGGGTGCTGTGGGTAGAGCTGGGGTGTTCTTCCTGCCCTCCCGACTTCTCACTCCTCTGCCATTCCCTGGGAGATGTCACAGGGAACCCCCAACCAAGGGCTCTGGGCCCCGTGGCTGCACATGGGGATCACAGAGTACTGCTTAGTCTGGATGTCCCCTGACCCTCCCTGGCAGCAGGTACCCCAGAGTGGGCTCGGTGGAGGGGCCTGATGGACGTACTTCTCCTGAACTAGCACCCACCTGCTCTCCGTGCCAGACTCCCGCATTATCCCGCCTCCTTTCCAGAGAGGCAGTGGACATGTGGTGGGTCTGAGGGCCACACTGCCTTCCACTGGTTTTATGATCCTGAGCAAGTCCCTTTACCCTTCTAAGCTATAGTCACCTCATCTGTGAAATGGAGTCTTTTAACAGTATCTCAAAGTTGTAGTGAGGATTACAAAAAGACATGGTATGTGAAATGCTTAGCAGAATGCCAGGCATGGGGCAAGTGTCCAGGACTGTTAGCTATTATTATGGTTATTATTATCAATCCTGTTGGGCAGCGTTTCTCATCCTTTTAAAATTCCAAGCTCCCTTCTGATGAGTATACAAACCTCAAACTCCTCCCTTTAATAGTACAGGATTTAAAATGTCAAAGAAACAAAAAGTTGCAGCAAAAGAACAAATCAAAGCACTTATTATATGGAATATGCTTTTTCAAAAAAATGAAAGCGTGCCCCCTCCCACTGAGGCTCACCATAGGGGTGCAGGTCCAGAGGAAGAGAAGAATGTCTTGGGCTGGATTTATGGGGACCGCTCCCTCTGAAAGTCTGAGGCAGAGGGCTAGGAGCACAGGGCAGCCCCTCTGGTGGGCACCCCTCTCTCCTAGCCTGCCTCAGCCTGTGGCCATGGTATCTGGTTCCCAGCCCAGCCTCCCAGTGCTGGCAGCAACAACTTTGAGGGAACAGAGGAAGCTCTTTGGAATACAAATACCTTTGGACCCTCAGATCCCAGCCGGTGCCCTATTCTTATGCTAATACAGAGAGAGTTTGGGAAATGCTTGAAGGAGAAATTGCCAACTATAGGAAACCTAGACCTGGGGAGCCAGTGTGGTCACCCAGTACTCAACACTGGGTTCCAGCCCCCCCCCACCTCAGCAGTCCTGGCAAGTCCTCTACTGGGCTGGTTCGATTCCACAAATCAGGGTCTAAGAGCTGGACAATCGCCCCTTCCAAATGTCCCCGTGCAAATCATAATCCACTTGACAATAACAGTCGCTTTTTCCACCAACCCTCCTGCACCAGGCTTTGGGAAGGGGCTCAGGCATCTTAGTTATCTGGTGTGGCCCTTACTGTGGAGCCCATGGAAATGAGGCTCAAAGAGAGTGGCGACTTGGCTCAGAGCTCACAACTGGGATGCCGGGATCCACATCCAGGTATGCACACCCCAGGGCTCTGGCTTCAAGGCCTCTGGCTCCCGGCTGAGTCCACTGGGGCTAGCGGCCTTGAACCTAGTGAACCACAAAGTGGCATCAGGAAGGCCTGGGGGTGAGGGGTGGGGATTTGGCAGAGGTCTAGGCACTGGGTAGGGTAGGCATAGGCAAGACTGAAAAGCTTCTGCACAGCGAAGGACGCAACAATCAAAGCAAGCAGACCACCTTTAGAATGGGGAAAAATATATGCATTTACAAATCTAACAAAGGTTTGATAATTAGGATCTTTAGAGAACTCAAATTAATCAGCAAGAAAAGAGCAAACACCCTCATATTAATTTGGGGAAAAAAAAAGAGCAAACAATCCCATCTATCACTGGGCAAGAGACATGAACAGAACCTTCCCTGAAGAAGACAAACAATTGGCTAACAAGCATATGAAAAAATGTTCATTGTCCCTAATCATCAGAGAAATGCAAAACAAAACTACCCTGAGACATCACCTAACTCCAGTAATATTAGTGCACAGTACAAAGTCCCAAAGTTGCAGATGCTGGCACAGATGCGGAGAGAGGGGAACACTTTTATACTATTGGTAGGACTGCAAACTAATACAGCCTCTCTGGAAAGAAGTATGGAAAATCCTCAAAGAACTCAAACTAGATCTCCTGTTTGATCCCACCATCCCACTACTAGGCAAATACCCGGAAGAAAAAAATTTCTTTCATCATAAAGACATTTGCACTTGATTGTTTATCACAGCTCAATTTACAATCGCTAACATGTGGAAACAACCTAAATGCCCACCAACTCAGGAAGGGATTAACAAGCTGTGGTATATGTATACACCATGGAATACTATTCAGCCATAAAAAGATGGAGACTTTATATCTTTTGTATTAACCTGGATGGAGTTGAAACGCATTCTTCTTACTAAAGTATCACAAGAATAGAAAAGCAAATATCCAATGTACTCAATACTAACACAAAGCCAGTAGATGATCTAATTCACACCCACACTGGAGAAAAACGCATTTTAATTCAAGCTGGGGGGAGGGGGTAGGAAAGGGGAGAGAGAGGGAGGCTTGGGGTGCTCCCACTGAATGGGCACAGTGTAGGGGTGTATGGCACACCTTTGGGGTGGGGGACACAACTACAAGAGGGACTCTACCCAACAAATTCAAATATTGTGACCTGCTTGTTTGTACCCTCACATTAACTTGAAATTAAAAGAAAAAAAGGCCCAGTTATTGGAAAACTTGAGAGCTGGTACAGCAGGCAGCTTCTCTGCATGCTGGGTCTTAGAGTCCCCAGCCCCATGTGTGAGATGGCAGAGCTGAGCAGGAACTTGGGGGTTGAAGCAGATTTTGGCCAGGTGATCAGTTGATTGCATATGGGGTATGCTGTGGGCAGACCCTACACCTGGACAGTCCTTTCCTACTTCTCAGCTTGGTGAACACATGTGCATCCTTCAAGGCCCAATTCAAACAGCAGCTCTCCAGTGAAGCCTTCCCTGACTCTTCCAAGCTGACTGCCACCTCCAGGCTTCCACTTTCCCAAGCCTGTGTGGCACCACTTAGGTGTGGCTGTGCCTCCTCCCTTGGGCTGGGAAGTCCCTGAAGGAAGGACCCAGGCCTGACTCATCCCCAGGCCTCCAGTGCCCTGGAGTAGTAACTGTAGAGTGAATGAGCACAGGATGGTTCTAACTGAGGAAGCCTGTGATCTCCACTCTTGCAGAGTCTTCAAAAAAAGGAAGCCACTGAAACTTAAGCAGGAGGTTGTCACTCAGTGTCACAGATCTCCTTGTGCCCAGCACCATGTCTCTGCTCACTTCTGGTTTCAGCAACCGCTGTGGTGGATGGTTCTGGATAAACTCAGGCTCACCCCATGCCAACAATGTCCCTCTCAAACACACCCCTGAGATGGGTCACTTTCTGCCTCAGGTCCTCATCCAATGCCAGAGAAAGCTGCTTGACCTGTGTTATCAAAGCAGGCTGGAAGTGCAGGGGAGCTAGGACTGTTGTCCCCCAGGACAATGCTCAACCCACAGGGGCAGGGGCCAGTGTGCAGCTGCTCCAGCCCCTCTCTGTTCAGGGGGCAGTTCTAGAGATGATACCCCCATCCTCACTGCAGAGTCCTGGATGATGCTCCCTTTGATTGGCTGTTCCCCCTCTCCTGCTTGCCCTCCTGCTCCCCCAAAACAGCCAGAGACAGTGGAAATTTTGTGACTGCAGAATCCTGTCCTCACTGGGTTCTGACCATGATTCCGGAAGCTTCCCGTCCAGCCAAACCCCATCTTGGCTTCCAAGGGTTCTCTGGGGTATGTGAGAAGCTCCAGTAGAGGAGAGTTATTCAGGGAATTATGTCCTGAAATTAAACTCCACGGTCCCCAAGGGAGGGAGTGAATGGGGCCCGGTGATGCTGGGATGGGGTGAGGAGAGAGAAGTTGTTGGGGGTTCGATGGGAAACCCATTTTGCCTTAATTGTATTGTGCACATTAAACTAACAACTATAAGAGCAAAGGGGTGGGGGTGGAGGCAGAGCAGAAAAATGCCTGAAAGGAGCTGGTGTGGAGGGTCTGCAGAATTGTTTGGGATAAGGAATTTGGTTTAGGGATCCCTTGGCCTGGCAAGCATGGAGAAGTTGGTAGGTAGAGGGCAGAAACCAGGACTCCACTGCTTTGACCACCTACTAAGAGCCAGGCATTGTCTGGAGCACTGTGCCAGACTCTACTTACAAACTGCTCCACGTGCACCACAGATGTAACACTTGCAGCATGCCTTTGCTATCGTAACTTCCCATGAGGGAACTGCACAGAGAGGAAAGTTAATTGTCTGAGGTCACCAGTGGTTTAACAACCCCTTGCACCCCAGCTGGGATGAGCCTGATCCCTGCGGTGAAGGAGAGAGAATTGAGTCCCAGACACTGGGGAGGGCTGGAGAAGCCATTCTGGAAGATCTGTGATGTTGACACAGACACTATCCACTCAGCAAGCCAGCCAGTCAGAATAGAAGGCACTGATTTATTCATTCATTCCACCACTGACTCCAACAGGTCGGCCTGCCTGGTTGTGAAGACAGAATATGTCCTTGTAAAAGGAGAAGCCCTATGCGGGCCCCGGTGCTAGGTGGAAGGAGGATGGGGAGCTCTAAGAGAATCAGAGGTAGCGGGAAGGCTTTCTAAACTGGTATGGAAGGACCTCGAATGGGCTACTTTACATCTCTGGACACAAGATGCCTCATCTGGAGAATAGGAACTCTCATCCCTGGCCCCCTTCCTCCTGGGGGCTGCTGGAAGGATCCAGAGGGGGGTCCTTGGTATAGGATGAGAGCCTCCTTCTGGGGGTGAGGGAAGATTCTCTTTGTAAAGACTCAGGCTAGCAAGCCTGGAAAATGAACTTGGTTTTGCCTACAGGGGAAGAGTCCGCTTCCTGGGGGCATACAGCTGGGCACCTCTCTTGCTAGACCTGTCTCGAGATCCTGGGAAAAGGCTCAGGGCTGCTGAGTTGGTTGGGCAGACACGGCTCCTCCTGCCCATGCCCATTCTGTGCCAGCCACAGCCTCTCCAGAAGCCTCATACTATAGGCAGATTGCCTCACCTGGTCATCCTAGCACCAGGTGCCTGCCTCATGGGCCTTCCAGCGCCCATCCTCCACTTCTGGACTCTGAGCCTACAACCAAAGTCCTAATGTGTCTTTATCAGGCATCTCACACGGTATATACTTCCCAAATATTTACTTAGGAGGTCATGATTTGACTATATCTCTCAGGAGTCTAATAGCAACTATCTGTTCAACAAATAGTAGTTCTGGCCTTTTCCTGAATGTAGATGTCCATCAGAGCTCAGTGTGTGGGCAGGGTCAGGGCTCAGTGTGTGATGGGGGTTGGAGCTCAGCCTATGATTATAATCAGAGTTCCACCTGGAACTGCTGTCAGATGCTATGTTTTCAGGGCCTTGAATTCTCCTTAGAGCCAGATTATAAGAGCTCAGAAACTGCCTGCTGGGAGCATGGTAAACTAATCCTTAAGAGAACAGGCTGTGGAGTACGGGATGGGTTCAAATCCTGGCTCACCACTTGTCAATTCCCACCGTGGGCAATGTCCCGTGCCTCTAAACCTTGAGTCACTCGCCTATGTGTATAAATGAGGGTAAGAGTATGTACCTGTCTGCTTCATTCAGAGCTACTATAACAGAATACCTGAGATTGGGTAATTTATAATAAACAGATATTTATTGGCTAATGGTTCTGGAGACTGAGAAGTCCAAGACTGAGGGATGGGTATCTGGTAAGGGCCTTCTTCCTTCATCCCATGATGGAAAGTGAGAAGGCGTGAACACACAGTAGGAGTTAGGGGTGCAAAAGGGGGCCACACTCGTCCTTTTCTAAGGGACCCACTCCTGGATGATGACATTAACCTATTCGTAAGTGTGGAGCCCTCAAGGCCTAATCACCTCTCATTAGGCCCCACTCCCACTACTATTTCATTGGGGATTAAATTTCTAACATATACTTTTTGGGGTGAGACATGCAAATCATAGCAGTACCTCATAGGTTGGGATGTCTTAGCAAGGTGAAAAAGCACCTGGCTTTGAGCATGACACTTAATGAGCATCAGGAAATGCCAATCTCTGCTGTATACCTTACCATCTTCTTACCCATCTTACCAGAGACTCACATCAGAGGCTTACCCATCTTACCCTTGGCCCTAACTTTAATCAAAAGGGTGAGACAGGAGCCAGGCTCTTGAGTCAAGTTAGGGCCAGGGTAGAAGGAACCAGCTTCCCTGCTCATCCTTGGCCAAGGGAGCCACTGGTCCTGGGAAACTGAGCTGCAGGCAGGAAGGCTTGAGGTAAGGGAGTTTCTTGGGGCAGGAGTTTAATTCCTTTGACGACCATCAGCTTTTCTCAGAGGCCTAAAGAACTCTGCCTGACTGCTGCCTGTACCCTCGGGTGGATGGATAGACTGTAACTCTGGCTCCCTTTGTCCCCAAATTTGGAATAAGGACCCAGTCTTTCAGATATAGTTTGCGGGACCTCCTCCCATCTGCCTGTCCCAAGTGCCCTCAACTGCCCTGTCTCTCGTACCTCTTCAAATCTTCTCCAGATGCCCCATGGCCTCCTTCTCAGCCTTCCCCTCACAAAACTCCAGAATTCTTTCTTCTTTTTTTCTTTTATTAGTGTCCTCTTCTCTCCTTTTTCCTCCATCTGGATATTTTCTAAGAGGGCAGAATTCTAACCACCAGCCGGCCCTCCCTGCCCCAGCCAACAAAAACTGAGCACCTGTTCTCCATTTTCCCAAATGGATGAAATTGCAATGGGAGTGATGTGCACGAGACAGGTTGGGTTGATGAGAGAGAAAGAGCTGTGAGAGGCAGAAATGGGCTGGAGATTGGGGTGCTCCTCTAGGCCTCTGGTTACTAATCTTAGGTGGTTTAGGAGCCCTCCTGTAAGAAACAAAGGATGAACTCAATAATCTGGAATCCCCCCTGTCCAAGGACCCTAATTTTATCAGAAAGGCATCATGGATTTCAAGAGAGACCACTGGGAGCGCATCTTTCAGGCTGTGTGGCCTTCAACCAGTTACTTAACTTCTCTGTAACTTCAGTTTTCTTATCTGTTAAATGGGTTGTTGTAAGGATTAAATTACCACTGAGCACAGGGCCTGGCTCGAGTTCCATGCAATCAACAGCTGTTATAATCTAAAGAGTTAGATCCCAAACACTTCTGACTGCTCACTCCTATCAGTAAACATATGTAAGCACACCCCCAATACATACCGATGTTAATTCATTTCTAAATTATATGCATTTATTTCTGTGTTAACATTTTGTATGTTATAAAACATAAAATAGTAGTTTCAAGAGGCTAAAATAAAAAATAAAATAGAAGTAGAAATTCTAATACTTTCTTCCTATATCCCAGTGGGTCCTTTTGTGCTCCCCACTGGAGGTAGGCAGAGTACTTGGGAAACCTTTTCATGTACTGGTAGCCTGGGTAAATTGTAGAAAAGCTTCTGCCAAGGCCAATGTGAGAGGAGAAGCTCCAGGGCCCCCATGTGGGATCCAGGGAGTGCTAATGTGGGTGATTAAATCATTTACAATAATCCATTTGGAACAGCAGCCATGTCTAACATGGAATGTGATGACTGCTCCACAAATAGAAAGGTGGCCAGGGAGGCAGTTGGTGGGACATATTCCAAGGGCATGGGGTAGGCATACACGCTTGCCCTTGCTATTCACTGTCTACTTGCTGCACTTAAACTGCCAGGCTCTGTGCCTGCTCAGTGCAATGCATCGCTGTGTCCATTCCCCACACAAACGTGACTATATCCTCTGCCTCTGTATCAGTTTCTCCTCCTCCAGGAAATCCTCACCAATGATTTTTCCTCCTTAATCTCTCCTCAGAACAAATCCTCTCAGGTTTGAATCCTCTTCCCTCGTCCCCTTTCTTACATTTAATAATGGCTGTGCACCCAGCATAGCTCTCTGTTCTGTATATGCAATGTGAATCACACATGTTTTTACCCTCCCAACCTCAGTTCCCCCTTTTTCTAGAAACAGTAACCATCTTTTCCTTTTGTGAAAGAGCTTTCTCTTATTTCAGTCTATGAAATCTATGTGGCATTGACTTGACCCCCATGGCTTTAAGAACAGGTGCATTACCCAGTGACAATAGTGGTCACGTGATTCAACCCAGGCCAGTGAGATCCTGCTTTGGGACTTTTGCTGGAATTACTGGAAAAGAGGTGCCCTTCATTATAATTGCTAAGCTGGTAGGACTGCTGGGGACCATTTGTTACCACAAGGGGAGGGTGGTACAGAGAAATCATATAGATTCCTGATTACCTCAGTCGAGTGCTTGATTCAACTACATTTACAATATTACTTTCTTTTTTCATGTTTAGACTATTTTGAGTTATTGTTTTTCTTTAATCAAATGCACTGGACAGTTTTGACCAAAACATTAAACACCTCCTGTGATTTGTTCTCCCAACTGATCTGGCTTCTGCCCCTGTCCCATCAGCCTGTAGGAGCCAGTCCTCTGCTTAACACGTTTAGTGTCCTTGAAACTGTGGCCTATAAGGCCCTTCGTGGCCTGACTTCCTCCAACCTCTCTCCCCTCCTGTTATTCTCCTCTTTACTCATTCGGTTCCTGACGCACTGGCTTCCTTGCTGTTTCTCTCCAACGGCTGAGTACTCCCTCACCTTTAGGCCTTTGCACTGGCTGTTCCTCCTGCTTGTCCAGCCCCTAAGCCTAGATAATCTTCAACAATTACTCCATTATAGCTTTTCATCTCATCTCAAATGGTACCTTTCCTCACCAGCCAGTAGAAATAGCAACCCTGCTATCCCCACACCCATCACTCCCTATTTCCTTAGCCTACTTTATTTTCCATAGCACTTATACTTAATTGATCATACTTTTACTGACCATCTCTGCAGCTAGAATGTAAGCTCTAGAAGGACAGCCTTTGCTTTTTTCACTGTAGCATATCCAAAGCCTGAACTGAACCTGACACACAGCAGGTACTCAGTAAATTGGTGGAATGAATGTATTTCTGTTTCTGTCCCATGAGGCTGAGCCCCATCTCTACCTAATCCAGGCCCACAGGAGAGAGGCTAGGAGTTTCTCATCTTCCTCTATCTCTCCTCTGGGCAGCAATCCTGTATTCTCCTCCATAGCACCGATCACAGTTATAATTGCTTTCTGGGAAAGGGTCTAGCTTTTCTCTCAGCCTAATGCATATTAAGTGTTCAGAAAAAGTTTGTTGAATGAAGGTCCAAACAGTATTGGTTAAGAGGGAACCAAACAGCCCCTGTCAAGGAATCCAAGTCAGTTTTGAAAGAGCAGGCAGTTAGTTTGCTCCCTAATTACAGCCTCACTGTGGACATTCTTAGAAGATGTATCTTTCTTAATTGAAACAGCAGGCAGCCTGCTTTGCCTCTCCTGGTGGGAGCCAGAGGCAGGCAAAGGTGTTTCATTATAAGAGAGCTGGGGAAAAGGGGTAGTCATGGTACCCACTGTCTACTAGTGGTTACTTGCAGGCCTGCAATTTAGACACATGATGAGATGGTGAATGCAAGGCCAAAATAATTAGGTTCTGGATCTGTTCCACAATTCAGGGCCTGGGCTTCACCTGGTCTCTCCTCCTACCACCTCTGTCCTGTATAGCTACAAGCTCCAACCAAGGAACAGTTCTTCGGAGCACCTACTCAGGTGACTGTTGGCCTCCCACTATCCATGTGTGTGTATGTGGTCGGGGGAGCAGGGGGGTGGCTCAGGGCTAGTCCTTGCACTGTATAGAGCCCTTCTTCTCCCTATAAGAGATGGCATCTTGGTCTAGGCCAGCCAAGCTGGAGGTCTTAAGGTTTATTCAGCTTGTTGAATTTGTTGGCTGTGTTAGAGCTCACTTACTATATTTCCTGTACCCATTCTCCCCTTTTGTTTCTTAGTAGTAAGAAAACATCAGTTTTCTTTCAGGTAGTGATGCCCAACTAAAGGATTACATTTCTCAGACCCCCTTGTAGCTACACATCATCAATGATCTTGGAGGATGGATTTTAAAGCAGATGCTGTAGAGAAGATGTGGGAGAACATCCCTTAAAAGGAATATAGGCAGATAAAATGTGCCATTTTTTTCACTATCCTCCTGATTTCTGCTTATTTTCCAGAGTGTGGATGTGATGGTGGGAACTCTGGCAGCCATCTCAGGCCCTTAAGGATGAAAGCTATGTACTAAGGATGGTGGATCAAAAGAAAAATGTGATTTCCAATAGTCATGAAGCTGCTATACCACCTTGGACTGCTTGACTGCAGACTTCTTTCTGAGAGAGAATTAATCTCTAATTTTCTTAATCCACTATACTTGGCTTTCTGTTATTAGCAACTGAATGCACTGACTTCTTTGAGAATGTGATAAAAGATGAGACCACACTCCATGAGCACATAAATGTGAAGCAGTCTTGGGCACATGTGCACATACACATACACACACGCACACACTATTTTGCACACAATTTTGGTGGTGGAGGATAAGTCATAGGCATTCTCCAAGAAAGGAGACTCAGCTATTTCCTTTGTCTGACACCCTAGGCTTTAGTCATCATCACTCCCTGTGTCTGGGACCTTGGGGTGGAAATCCATGATCTGGTATATAGAATCGGTTTTATTGACAGCCCTTTTGATGTTACTGCTGTTAAATCACATTTTGGTAGCATGGTAGAAAAGAACCTGGGATCTGCCCTCACCAAGTCCTGGGAGAAACTAGGTATTCAGACTGGTTTATTATCAACATAGATGCGATAGTTTTTAGGTCCATAGCCAGGTCTGGATCAGAGGAGCTGGTGGTCTGTAGGAATTAGAGACAGTTTCTGGAAGGAGGAAGGAACACTAGAACAGAAGAACAAGTTGTGGGCAGCAAGCCTTGAGAAGACACATAGACGAGACAGAGGTCACCCAAAGGCAGAGGCTTGAGATGACAGTGGTAAGGGGTCTTTGGCCTCTGTGTCCATGGGGATCCAAGTAGGAGAAATACCCTCATCTGAAAACACAGAGGTCATGGTCAGACCAAGCCCTGGTGGTCTAAGAACGTCAGGGAGAGCCTTGCCTGCTGGGTCTGGCCAATAACACCTGGAGCCAGACATGATGTGGGCCATTTCCATCACCAGGATCCCAGAGGTCTCCACACCTCCCACCTGGCAGCAGGTGAAGCTCTGTGAGGCTCTGAGGAAGCTGATCCCAAGTCCTTGCCCACACTCCTGGTTGGCAGTAATTCTCTAAAGGTGAAGCAACCAAGTACTCAGACACCCTGACCTTTCCATCCAGGCCAGCGGTTCCCCTGCAAGCATTTCTTCTATTCTCCCTCTTCTCCTGCTCACAGAGCCCCATGCTCTGGGGCTCTCATAGAATTCAGGGACTGTGGCATTTGAGGCCAGCTGGTTGACATTGTTCCTTCTAGCCCCAAGGAGAAATCTGTTCTGATGCAACTCAGGCCAGTTTCAAGGGCCCCCTCCTCCCATGGCTCTAAAAACTCCTCCTCCTCCTCTCACCTGTCCTTCCCTCCACCCCCACCAGTAACAGAGGTCAGAGCGATATAAACAACCCACGGTTTCCAATTAATTTTTAATTGCAACTAGAAATTCTTAATTGCAGCTGAAACTCTATCTCTGGTGGAGGTGTGATGGTGGGGGTGGGAGTGGGGGGTGACCCAGTTAGTGATGCTCAGCCCCTGCTGGACCAGGCACTGAGCCAGTAGAGGAGGGGACCAGAGGGCAGCCTGAGCCTGGCTGGGTGCTCTGGCCAATTACCTCAGGAATGGCACAGCAGAGCAGTTACGCCTCAGGCCCTGGGCCTGCCACCTTCGTGGCCAGAGGTCTGTACTTGGCCTGTCCTCTGGGGAGGGCCATGGGGAAAGCCCCATTTGTCAATGTCTCATTATGGCCATAGAGAGTCCTGATAGGACAAGGAAACAAGCTTCAGTAGGCCAATGAGAGCCCTCTGGTGGAGAAGAGACCAGAAGAGGCCCGCAAGAGCTTTAGAGGGTAGGAGGCCTTGGGGCCTTTCTGGGACACCAGAGTTGTTCCTAGGGAGATAGCTCACTACACCTCACCCACCTGTGCCCCACTCCACAGGTGACTCATTATCTGGAGCAAAGCTGTGCCTGATCTGGGCCTCAGTTTCCCCTTCTAGCCCAGGAGTGAGCTAGGCTTAGAAGGAGTGTAGCTAGGATGAGGAACTGCCAGGAGGGGGCCAGAGATGGATGGAGGAGCCCACAGGGTGTGGGAGGATCCTATCTAGCCACCACAAGCCTGTTTTTTTTTTTGGGGGGGGGGCCATGGAAGGAGCCAGAATGAGAGTTCTGTCTGCCCTCTGCTCTGCCCACCCCCTCCCAGGCTGCATGTGCAAACTCTTCCGCTAAAGCAGCTGGTTCTCCACAGGAGCTGTTACCTGAGACCTGACAGCTAATGACAACACAAAGGTTGGCCTCCCTCCCTGGACTTGCCTGAAAGTCTGCTGGGGAGGGCAGGGCAGGCAGGGGTCAGGGGCAGAGGCTCAGGGAGTGGGAGGACTTGGGGAGATGGGCTTCCCTGGGGAGCTGGGGGAATGTCCCATGGGCAAGCTCTGTCCAGTAACCCAACTCTGGCTTCCATTCTCTGTGCTCATTCACTCAGCAGAGGTTTACAGAGCAGCTCCCCCATGCAGACCTGGGGGATCTCAGGAAGGAAACATACCAGAGCCAGAATACTGGTCCCTGGGAGATACTCTTTCTCCAGGGGTGTGGTTCTAGCCCCACTTGGCCTGATGCCCTCCTTCACAGACCCCGCCCCCCCCCCATCACCAGTCTTGGTCAGCAGCAAGGTACACACAGGGTCCTGGGGTTCTGAGCCAGTTCCGAGGAACAGCCTAGAGTGTAGTGGAGAAGCCAGAGGCTGGGGAGCCTAAGCAGTGGCCAGGACCTGCCTGTCCCTCAATGTCATTCTCTCAGTCTCCTTAGCATTGAATGAGGCTCAGTGTGGGCAAAGCTGCTGCATCCTTTGCAGGGCCCGCACTCCAGGGTTTACCAGGTACTCCATATCTCCTGGGGCTCCTCTGGGATGCCTCAAGCTCTGCACTCCATACCATCAAAATTTATCGTCCTGCATTCCTTTCCTTCAGGCTCCCTGGGAGTCAATGGGACACAAGGGATTAATAAAATAACCTAAAGCACATTTATGATGTACTCCTCAACCATGCGTTCTGCACCTTCACAGGCCAAAGCCCTGCCCTTGGGGAGCCCGGAGACAAGTAGAGAGAGGAAGGGGCCTGGGTTCTCACAACAGTAACATTCGAATAATGAACTTGAGTGACGTTGAACCTCCATGATATGCCAAGTGCCACGCTTGGCACCTGGAATATATTACCCCATTCACTGCTCAGAGCAGGTACTATCATTACCCCATTTTACAGATGAGGACTCTGAGATGTGGGGGAGGCTCCCTCACTTGCCCTGATCAGGTGCACAACCCTGGAGTCTTCCTGCTGAGCCCAAGCTCCTAGTGTGTGGCCCTGCTGGGGGAACAGCAGGCAGGAAACATTGTCTGATGTTTCCAACCATCCAGGTGGAACACTGAAAAGATAGATCCCCAAGAAGGCATAGGCTAAGGCCCAGAAAAGACAGAGGCTGTCCTCATGGGCCCCCACCCCTGGCCAATTTGTTTCCCATTGTCATTTATATCTTTGCCCAGTAGTTGCTCCCTGCTCCCCCCAAATGATAATCTCCCTTTCTTCCTTTCTGTCCGCCATACTTCCTTCATATTGGCTGGACCTTTATCCTGATTGGACCCAACCCCTGGAACCAAGCCTGCTGCTCCGCCCCTGCCGTGCCGGAGCTCCCCAAGGGGAGGGGCCTGTGGCAGCCTGCCCCCCAAGCCTCTCCCCAGCCCTAAGAGTAAATACACTGAGAAGAGAAGCCTGCCAAACCCTAGCCCCAGGGGAAGCTGAAGGGGGATTCCTCCTTTCTGTCCTGCCTGGTCTTCTTACCTGCATGGACAAGAGGCTTCTGCCCCTGGGTCAGACAACCAGATTGTGGGCTCCCTAGTCTCCAGGACTTTGTCCACCCTTCCCCCCAGCGTCAGCCCCTCCCCAGGCCCGTCTCAGGTCAGATAAACACGTGTGGTTATTAGACCAGTGTCTTTAACCCACCCCTACCAGGGCTTGCCCACCTTCTCTTGCTTCCAGTGACAGGCTGCTTTCTCCCTGCAGGGTCACTTCCTATCCTACCTGGGCTGGTCAGAACCTGTGTCTCCTTAGGTTAGCAGTTCCTGGTGACAGAGGTCCTATCACCAGGCCTAAAGCTGGGTGAGCAAAACAAAAGCCATGCAAAAGCCATTGCTGGTTTCTACTCTGGCTGCTGATTCTTTTGCCTGGGACCACATCGCCTGCCTGCCCTCCCTCCCTCCCTCTGCGTGATTTTCTTCTTCTCCCCCTCCTCCTCTCACTTCCTTGTATCTGAGGATTGCATGAGTCACTTCACTTTGAGCTGCCAGATGTCGGATGCAGTTGGGCTTGGAGTAGAAGCCAATTTTTCTCTTTACTCAAACAGCTCAGGGCTGATGAAAGCCCCCAACACTGTCATCGTGGATTTTTCAGGAGTGTAGGGATGGCTGCGTCAGCTAGTGCCACTTCTCCTGGGTTCTTGCCTGCCCCTCCCTCCATCTCCTGCTTAGGAAGGCAATTTGTCCTAGCTCCGCACAGTCCAGGGCACACTCAGAGTGGCCCCACCATCCAGCTGCTCAGAGTGTTGCCTGTCTGAGAAGAGCCCAGGGTCCAGGGCCAGTCTCCTCTCTGTCCAGGGAGTTTCCTGTCCCCTAGGTACCCAGCTTCACACTGGGGCTGTGGGGGAGACAGGAAAAAAATAAAGACCTCGCCTTCAAGGAATTGGCAGTCTGTCTAGGGAGACGAAATTCATACAAACAGTGGTTCGTGTTTTTCACTTGCATCGTGCATCCACTTTCAGACACGACCTCATCCAGTTCTCACAATTCTTCAACATGGGCATCTTTATTCTCACTTTACTGACAAGGAAAATGAGGTTCTGAGAAGTAAAGTAACTTGTCCAAGGTCATATGGATGATAGTGGAGCCGAACCAAGTTCATTGGGCTCCAAAGCCTGGCTCTGTCTGGACAAGCTGGAGAAGAGGAAGGGATAGCTCCTTGGAGTAGAGAAGACTGTCCCATTGTCCCTGTCCCCTTCAAATGAGACTGGACCCTCCCCTTTCCCATGAGAATAGACCTGCCTTGAGCATTCCAGAGGCCTTGGCAGGCCAAAGATACAGCATAGTGGGCAGTACGTAAGTGGTAGGGGGCTTTCTTAGTTTTCTAGTGTAGGTTCCCTTGAAAGCAGGTGGTGTATTTGGAAGAGGATTTCAGGAAGCAGGAAGGAGGTAGCTGGTGGCATGAAATAGGGAAGGAGGAAAAGCTGATATAAAGGAGCAGGAATAGAGATGCCCCCATTGAGGGTAGGACTCTGACTCCCCTGGGATCTCTCAGGACTTCTTGCTAAAAGGTGGAAGGTGTGAATAATGATCCCTGGCTCTCACTCCTCATTGGCCAGGGGTTTCCTGATCACTCCTCTGGCCTCCTGGATTGCACTCGCCCACCAGCCCAGGGGACACCAGCGGCACCAGGAAGGAAGTAGAAAAACTGGCAAGTGCTGGAGGAGGCCGAGCTTGCAGGGCAGCCTGCCCCCAGTGTGGCTGAGCTGGAAGTGCCTTCCGCTATAGGGGTTGACACACATTTGGTTCTTGGCAACCAAACCCTGGGCACTGCTGCTCCATGGAAGGCCCTCAGGGACCAGTGGGCAAGTGTTATCGAGCAGTTCCTGGTAGGTGCCTGGCGGGGTGCCCTGGAGTCCAGGTGAGAGAGAAGAAGCAAAGACTTAGGGAGAGAGGAAGAAGAAAACATCTACACACTCCTGATTCGTTTTGCTTATGGTCAGCATCGGTTGTCTAAATATCTTCCTTCCCTATTGGCTGGTGGGCCCCTCAAGGGCAAGGATGGAGTGCCAATTGTCTATGTCCTCAGCTCCCATGCAGGGCCTAGCACAGAATCACCCTGAGAAGCTGCACTGAAAAATCAGCCTAGGCTCTTGGCTGTCCAAGGTTGAATGTGGGTCTCTGGGCTCGTCTCAGACGGCTCTGGGTCTCCAGAGCAGGGGGCAATGAGGAGGAAAGCCACTCCTTCCTTGCCCCTACAGGAGCTGGGCCTCTGGCTTGAAAAGCCCTGGGTTCCCTCTCCCCCTTCCTTCTCCACTTGATTACTTATCTCCTGAATGAAGTGGCTTCAGACTGCCAAGTGTTTGGGGGAAAATATCCTGTGTAAGAAAGACACATTCCCTCATAAACTCGTATTGTATTTTTGATTGTCTCCCATAAAAGAAGACATGCATCTTCCAGTTTATGTTTACGACTGTGTAGATTTTTAAAAAAAATCAATTCTCTCACTCTACATTTTTCAGCCAAACTTCCCCCAGCAGCCTTTCTCGTGGGCCAACAGGCTGATGCCCAGAACCCAGGGCTGTGGTTCCTCTGCCATCTGTAGGCAAGCAGGAGAGGCCACAGCCTTGGGCTGGCTGTGGGCCTGGCAGACTGGCATAGGAAGGGATTTATCCTCCCTCTGCTTGGTTTCTGAGCTAAGTCAGCTCTGGAAGGTAGGGGTTGGCTGAGAGAAGGTGGCTGGCAGAGAAACAGGAGGCAGCCCCGGCCTTTACCAGCACCCTCCACCAGGGCCAATGTAGCTTCTGGATGGGGGTAGCAGAGAGCTCTTCCCCACTAGGCTTAAGGGCTGCCACCTCCTATGAGAAGCCTTCCTGGATTTCCAGGGTAAAAGGAACTCCTCAGCCTGTTAGCTTCCTTGCTGGAACCTCTGTCTAGATTGATTTCTGTCTGCTGGGGGTCACTTGGCGTGATGGTTGCCTGGTGGTTTAAAGCAGAGGTCCCCCATTCTGGTTCAAATCCTAGCTCCTCCCTTCCTCACTGTAGGACCTTGGGTAAAAAGTTACTTAACTTTTCCGAGTTTTGGTTTCCTCAACTGTCAAATGAGGGGTATTTAGAGGATTAAATTAGACTGCCTGATTTAAAATCAACCCACCTCCCCACCCCTGCTTTCTTTGTCTCCCAGCACTCAGCGCTGTCCAGCGTCTTGTGATCCATTTTGTTCAATGCCTGTTCACCCCCACTCCACTCCAGGTTGGGGGGAGGTGGCCTTTACTCACTGCCACGCAGAGAGGAGGCTCCATGGGGCAGAAGGGACTGAGTGTGCACAGCGAGCACCAGGCCCCTGGTTGGTGTGCAGTGAGTGTTGGCTCAGTGCACTGTCATTTCTAGAATCTCTCCGTCCAAGGCCAATCCTGAAGGTTGCTGCCAAGTCTGTCACCAATACCAGACTGGGATCCCTTTGGAATCAGAGACTGTGTTTTGCCCTTCCAGGGTCCCCGATGCTCAGCAGAGGGAGGGCTCATATTCCCTCCTGGGATCTGAGTGGCCAGAATCTCTTCCTGAGGCCAGAGAACCGATCATAGTTTTAGTCTAAACCATCCTGGCAGGTGTAGGGCTGTGGGCTGCACAGTCTATCACCAAGGAGATTAGCCTGGATGTTCCAGGCCCAAGCCACCAACACTGTTGTCCACCAGCTTAGCCACAGGGCTTACCAGCCTCGGTCACCTGGTTCTGGCTTACCAACAGCACTCTAAGTCCAAGCGGGAGTGGGAAGGCCTTGGCTTCTGTGTCTTTCAGATGAGGCTTTGGACCAGGTCTAACCTCGTTTGGGCCTCGTTTTTAACATCTGTAAAAAGGGCATGGGTAGATCAGGTGCCATAGCTCACACCTATAATCCTAGCATTCTGGGAGGCTGAGGTGGGAGGATCACTTGAGCTCAGGAGTTTGAAGTTGCTGCAAGGTAGCATGGCGCCACAGCACTCTAGCCTGGGTAACAGAGTGAGACTATGTCTCAAAAAATAAAAAATGAAAGAAAGAAAGGGCATGGCTGTGGGTGGAGATTTTGAGCAGCCCAGGAGGTCTCAGCAGTGGCGGGACTCACCTCCTGGCAGCTTTTTGACCTGCTGCAATGTCCCAGCAATCACCCCTTGCACACCTTTCCTTGGACCCTTTCTCACCTTTTATTTTGCCCCTACCTTACGACAGATTTTTGAGAAAGCTTCCAGGAGTTATCAGGCTCATTTTAAAGATGACCAAACTGAGGCCAGGAGTAAAAAGCCGTGCCTGGGGGTCTCCCAGCAGTCTGGGGCCAGAGGGACAGGTCTGCCTGCCAGCCAGCCCGGCACCAGCTCTCAGGGTTCAAGAGCTACGGTGAGGTCCTAGGGGGTGGCCTCCTCTGCCTGCCTCCCTCCCAGCCTCACTGGGAGACCCGCTGTGCTCTTCTCCCTCTGCCTTTTAATTGCTTGGAAACAGAGCTGACGGCAGTGGGAGCAGCTCAGCGGCTGCTGGTCTCATGACTGGAGGCTTTTGTTTGTTCACAGAATCATATTTTTACACTCTGGCTTCTGCTAATTTATGCGGCAGACTGAGCTCTCCCTTGCTGAAGATTGAGTTTGGAGAGTGGGGAGTTGATTCCTGGGTTTATTTAGTCATCTTGGAGCCTATCAGAAGCCACGCAGGGGCTAAATTAACAACAACAATAAGTAATAATAGCCAGGCTCGGTGTTGATTTTCTGCTCCTCCAATTGGCCAGCCGTGCTCCCTCAGCGCATCCACTGAAGGAAACTTTGCTGGGAAAATTAAATGGCTCCTCATTTAAGATAGAGCCATCAGCCCTGCGCTCGTCACTGCTCGGCACCTAAGGGAGAGGGAGGCGAGAACCTCAGAGAACCCCCCCACACACACCCCAAAGCTGCTCTGTCTTTCTGTGTGAAAGGATGAAGCTCCAGGCTCTTAGTCAGTGAGCACTGAATGCTGGAATCTGGGCTCAGTTGGGAGCAATTAGGAGGACTTCCTGGAGGAAAGGACCTGGGATCTGAGAATGTGAAGGAGTCTAAGCCTGATCCATTGTGGGCCAAAGGCAGGCATGAAGACAGCACTACTATGAAGAAGGGAAGGGGGAAGGGGCAGTGAGTAGGGTAGGACTCCGTTCTGTAAGGGCAAATTGTTTACACAATCTTTCCTGAGGTTTGGGGCAAACCACTTTGTACCTACTGTAATTAAGTGAGGCTTAGAGCTCATGAAAAGGTGTCAGAAGAGACCTCTGGCTCCTGTAAGCCCCAGTAACATAAGAGAATTGTCTTTTAATTAATAAGTGAGCCGGAAAGGATGTGAGTGAAGTCCATGAAGGTCAAGCTCATGCACCTAAGGTCATGAGAGCAGGGAGAGTAGACAGGATAAGGGGGTGGGGAGTCAGCCCTCTGTCTGTAAGCTGGCACATAGTAGGTGCTCAACACATGTTAATTCTTGGCTCTTTCTTACTCTCTCAGGGGATACATGTCCACCTTGTCACCTGCAGTGCCCACCAAGGCCACTCTTGCCAATGGGCACAAACCTGCTGATTGAATCCACTCATCCTTCCACCACCACCATCTCTTCCATCATCTGTGCCCTCGCTTATCCACCCCTCCATCCACCCACCCACTCACCCACCGTTCATCAACTCCCAGCCAGTGATGCAGCCAGCTCTTACCCAATGAGAAGACAGGTGGCAGAGCTCAGCACGGAGGCTCATCAGCAATCCAGCTGGCTGCCCGGAGTCCTTCCAAGGTGGCATCTACCTTGTGAAAGTACCATGGGCCTGGCCACCAGCCTTGGTGACACAGAAATTTGCTTTGGGGAGCAGGATGCTAAGGAGATTCATCTGTCTGTACAGCCTCACATTTACCAAGCTCACAGGGACTGATATTTATATACCCACCCTGGTGCCAATTTATTAATTTATAATAAGAAATGCTACTCAAGTGAAACGGATGTTTGTCTTGGCAGAATAGCATTTCTCCCAGTAGGCAAGCTACATAGGAAGTCAAATTATCCTCAAAATGCTGGCTTAGCAATTCACCATGAGAAACAGAACTTCTGAAAGGCTGGATACATGTGTACTCCTCAGCCCACTTCCGTCCCTAAGAGCAAGTTACAAAGAGAAGATAATCAGAAAGGTCTTTGGTGAACCTGGATTCTAGAGGGGGAGGAACATGGCTGTATGGTTTGCTGTCTGATGGCCTTTCACCTTTCACACCCCTTCCACCAGGGCCCAGATCTGTCTCAGGTACTCTCTGGCCCAGAGGTCAGCAAGCTTCACAGCCCCGCTGCCTGTTTTTTAAAAGGTCTCCAAGCTAAGAATGGTTTTTACATTTTTAAATGATTGGGGGGAAAATAAAAAGAATAATAATATTTTATGACATGTGATAATTATATGAAATTTAAATTTCAGTGTCCCAAAATAAGGTTTTAAGGGAACACAACCACATGGACTTGTTATGTATTATCTGTGGCTGTGTTTGCGCTGCTACTGCAGAATTGTATTAGTGCAACGGAGGCTATTTAGTGTGCAAAGCTTGAAACATTTCTTCCTTGGCCCTTTGTAGAAGTTGGCTGACCTCTGATCTGGGCTGAAGTCTCTCCCTTCTGTGGCCTTACAGAACCGCTCTTGCTCTCTGGTTCTGCTGACTTGAGAGTGCTCACAGATTATCTGGACTTCACAACAAAGTCCCAGCTAGGTTTAAAACTCTAATCAGAGGTTGAAAGCTGGTGAGAAGGTTGTGATCCCTGCAGTTTAGGGTTCAGATACCCCGAGTATTGCTGTCCATCTCCAGTGAGAATTTTCTCTCATAGAAAATGAACAGCACAACTAAGACCCTGCGGCCTTCCTCTGCTTCAGGAATGCAGAGCATAGAAGCATCGTCTGAAGTTCTTAAGAGGCAACTGTGTGGGGGAGAGAGAAAGAAAAGAAAAGAGGAGTGAGGGAGGGGAAGAGGAGAGGGAGCAAAGAGAGAGAACAAGGAGCCCAGGGGAACAGGGCAGGGCAGGGAGGAGAGAGATTTACCGCCCAGTGGGAAGCATTGGCAGGGCACTGGCTCTTCACCCATTGATTCATTCCACAGAGCTCCTTTGTCCAGAGCAGGAGGAGGCGTGGGCAGGCTTGTCTGGGAGTGCCTGGGGCAGTATGGGCACAGCTGGGCACTTTGGCAGCCAGCCTCCCACGGTTCTCTTGCCCAGCTGGGGACTTGGGTGTCTGGCTCCCCTGGAGGGGCTGAGAAGAGTGCACAGGATCCAGCCTGGCCTTAGGGGCACTCAGGGTGACAGGCCCCTCAAAGATGGAGAAAGGGGCTCTGTGCATTTGGTGGCAAATACCTTGTGGTCCCGGAGCCAGCTCCCATCCCCACCTCAGCTGATTCTTGTTGGCCTTTACAAGGCCACAGGCAGGGTAGTGCAAACCAGATGGAGGTACCTGGGCAGAGGAGAAACTGAATCCCAGTGTGAGATCCCTTCAAGCTCTGTGCCCTGCTTCCAGCTGCCCCTGGTTGGTTTCACACCTGCCTTGCTTAGCCAGGCTTCCAGAGGCCAGGGGCAGAAGCTATAATTAAACAAACAAAGCATAGAGAAAACAACCTTTAAAACAAGATGCCTACTGGAAGGCACAATTATTGCCTTTCCTGCTACTGGCATAGACCTTTAAACCTGGAAGCAACTGAGCTCCCATTTTCTGGATGGAAAAGTAGAGGTGTTTCAGGGCCAGGCACAGCCAGGATAGGCCTCAGGCCTCCTAACCTTGAGTCCAGAATTTCCATCTTTATAAAGAGACAGCATAATAGTATAACATAATGGTTAAGATCTTAGGCTCTGGGTTGTGTCAGAAAGACATGGGCTCAATGTCCACCTCCCTTCCTGGACAGTGTAATTTTTTTCTTTCTTTCTTTCTTTCTATCTTTCTTTCTTTCTCTCTCTCTCTCTTTCTCTCTCTCTCTCTCTTTTTTGAGACAGAGCCTCAAGCTATCACCCTGGGTAGAGTGCTGTAGCATCACAACTCACAGCAACCTCCAATTCCTGGTCTCAAGCGAATCTTTTGCCTCCGCCTCCCAAGTACCTGGGACAACAGGCGCCTGCCACAATGCCTGACCATTATTATTATTATTTTTGGTTGCAGCCGTCATTGTTGTTTGGCAGGCCGGGCTGGATTCGAACCCACCAGTTCAGGTGTATGTGGCTGGTGCCTTAGCTGCTTGAGCCACAGGCGCCAAGCCCCTGGACAGTGTAATTTCAATCTCTTTTGTAAAATGGGAATGCCAGAAAGAAAACCGACCTCATAGGTTGTTTAGAGGAGTAAAAGAGATACTCCTTATACAGTGCCTGACCTGTGTAAGTGGCCAACATGTATCTTTAAAAAAAATCTCTGCTGTGCATTAGACCCTAGGGCTAGAGAATTGAACAAAACCCTCTGTGTGAGGAGACCCCAATTTAGTGGGGGAGAGGTACTGACTCACTTCAGAGGCATCGTGACAATGGCGGAGGGAGATATGGAATGCTGTGGGTGATAAGGGGAAAGGCCACAAGAGATGGCTTCACAGAGGAGGCAGGCACACTAACACATGGAGGTAGAGCTGTTGTTAATCAGGTGTACAAGGGGAGGGGAGAACATTCCAGCACATGAGCACAGGCAAAAGCAGAGGGAGGTGTTGGCTCCTCCTTGGGCAGTCACAGGAGTGTTCTCCCTGCCAATTGAAGGTCCCTAGTTGGCCTTTCACAGCCCCAAACTCCTCACTACCTTCCCTCCAGTGTGAGCTCTGGGAAAGAAGCTGGCTCAATATTTGCTGAAGCAAAACACCATTTTGCTTCAGCAAATTTTCTGATGGAAAAAATAATTCTGTAATAGAATTAAGAAGTTAAGAAGACTTGGTGTTTGGAATTATCTGGGATCATTCTTTGCCAGGAGAGAGAGAACTGGAGTATGAGGATAAGGGGGCTTAGCCTAGATGCACGTGTACAGGGACACTCCTTCACTGTCTCCCCCCAGGCAGCTTCCCCAACACTCACCCTCATTGGTGCACACATAGACACCCTGCCCCTGCCAGCTCCTGTCACCAGTTACCTTACATTCCTCTCAGGGCATTCAGAATCTCTCTTGCTCATGTCCAGTCACATGGGGTGTTCTGGGTACTTCTCCAGGCCAATGCTTCTAATAACCTTTCAGATGCTAGAGAACAGAACGACTGGGGGGCCCAGGACCTGCAGATGCCTGCAGCTAGCTTTTATCCATCTGCTTGCCCCCAGGCTGAGAAGACACGTGGAATGCCCCTTCCCATCTCTGGCCACTCTCTGAGCCCAGAAGAACTCCTGGGGGTTCTGGGAGTTCTTTATAGACTGACTCAAATTGGGTTTCAATAAAGAACTCCCAGAACTCCTGCTCTGATGCTGGGCTCACTCAGAGTCTGTAGGGGCACTGCAGGTACTGTTCGGGGCCAGAATGCACAGTGGATGGGAGACCCCAGGGGAGAAAGTGGAGTGCAGTGTGTCTGGCTCAGAGGGCCCCATGGGCTAAATCATGTCTCTGTCAGGCTCCAAGGAGATATAATCGGGTCTGACAGTCCTTGACTAATCTGTTTGCCTTCCTGAAACCCCTGTCTCTCTGCCCTCTGCCTGCGCAGCCACTCACAGCCCTGGGCGGTACCTCAGCTGAGGCAGGCTCAGGAGGAGCAGGAATGAGGGAGAAGCAGGGGCAGAGACTCAGTTCAGACACAGGGGGCCCTGGGTTTTAGGATTGGATGTGGAAAATCTGGACTATCTGGACTTCTCTTCCTCCCTCTCCTGTCTTTCCCAGCCT
>CAUYON010213452.1:0-13129 GCA_963573935.1 Arctocebus calabarensis
GAATACAGGGAAAAGTGAAAGGGGGGAGGGGAGGGAGGAGGATGGGAAGAGGGAGGACAATTAGTGGGATCACACCTATGGTGCATCTTAGCAGGGTACTGGTGAAACTTATTAAATGTAGAGTATCAACGTCTTCATACAGTGATCAAGAAAATGCCATGAAGGCTATCTCTAACAGTGCGATCAAAATATTTCTGATTGTATATGAAGCACATTCTGCCCTATGATTGCACCAATGTACACAATTATGATTTAATAAAATTATTTAAAAAAGAAAAAGAAAAAAAAATAACGTAGGCTTCATCTGTCCCCTTTCAGGTTCCCACCATCTGCTCTGCACTAATGGGCACTAAATGTTCAACTCCTCAGAGTTACTTTACTTTCTCTTAGGGGCCGTCACGCAGTGCAGTGCTTAAACTTCAGTTATGTTTCTAAATGGTGGTAGTTTCAGACTTAGTGTTAAGGAAAAGTTTGAACTTGTTCTTGTGCCTCCTGCATCAGAAAAAACATGAGGACAAGTGGTTTTTGAGAAGAAGCAAAGGGAAATTTATTACCTGGCCACCAAAGGAGGAAAAACGGCAGACTCTTGCCTCAAAATGTCGGTTTCTCCTGAACATAAGCAGAAACAGAGAACTTGTAAAGGGGAGGACCAATTGTCATTCAACTATAGTTAATGATTCTTGTTGCCCCATCTCTGTCCCATCTGGGCTAAAGACAAAACCTGGACCTCCACCAGCTAGGGAAGCCTCCACACTTTGCCAGCCAGGCACCAGCCTTCAGCCCCATCTTCTATAGTGCAAAGAACACAAGACATTTCCTTCCCCTGGCTGATAACCACCAGAGGCAGAAATACAGTTCCTAGTTTCCAAAAAGAGCTTTATTTTATTTTTGTTTATTTTTATATGTCAGATTAATATGAGAGTACAGATGATTACTTTACATTTGCTTGGCAATGGTGGACCTATAGCCCATTTGTGTGTATTGGCTGGACAGGTGTAGTAGAGCCCTTCACCCAGGGGGTGTATACTGTTACGTTGCACCCACTAGGTGAGAATTTACCAATCCCCCGCTCTCCTCTCCTCTCCCACACACTTGAATTTATTGGGTTTTCTTTTATGTGGGAGTGTAGTTGTTTTTCTATTGAGTATATTAGAATATACTTCATATTGATTAGAATATATCATATTAGATACTTGCCTTTCCATTCTTGTGATGCTTTACTGATGAGAATGTTCTTCAATCCATCCAGGTTAATACAATAAATGTAAAGTCACCATTTTTATATGGCTGAAGGTATTCAATGGTATACACACACACACACCAGTTTGTTAATCCATTTATGAACAAACAGAAAACATTTTTGCTGGTTTTTTTCCAGGTCATTCCCTCCGTTAAATACTCCCACTGTCAATGTTATACTTCCATGTTTATGAGAGGAAGGGTGGCTATTCTGTTACACAAGGCAGCAAGTTGGGAGAGAGATGACCGCTGTAGTGGGTGTTGAACAGTGGCGTTTAAAGAGATAATCCATGCTCTAATCCTTGGAACCTGTGATGGTGTCCTTATTTGGAAAAGGGGTCACTGAAGATATAATTCTTAGGATCTCGGGATGCAATCATCTTGGATTACCCAGGTGGACCCTAAATCCAATGACAAGTAGCCTTCAAAGAAACAGAAGAGGAGAAGATAGAGACACAGAGACGAAGTCAAAGTCAGAAAAGTGGTCTACAAGATGGATAGAGTCAGAGCAGCAAAGCTGAAGCAATACAGCTGGCCGAGAGGTTTGGGGATAGAGTGGGGGTGACGGTCAGCAAGGAGAGAAGGCCAGTCCAGGAATTGAGGGGGAACTTCATTAGAAAAGAGCAGAGTAGAGTCTGACTAGGAGCCAGCCACCTCACACAGTTCCAAGAGGCTTTTATTGCCCCTTAGTGGTGTAATTGGAATGAGTGTGGGGGTTGGAAGGGGTAAGGGGAGAGTCATTCTCTTCCGCAGAGTGAAAATGTGGGAGGGCATGAGTAGTGAAGGGCATGCTTCTCTTCTGCAGAGTGACCGATCTTCATCCCAGAGGCTTATCTTTAGTGCCAGCCAGGACCAGGAGATGGAATTGATTGTTTAATGTTTCCCTGACCTCCTGATGTTTCCCAGGTCCACTGACCTTGAAGCCTTCCTGGAGTGTTGGGAGGGATTGCTGTGACCATGCCACTTGGTTTCTGACCAGCTTTCTATCACTAGCTGTCCTCCTAAGATGACTATATTCTTATAAGGTGCATGAAGACTCCTTTCCCACACTGACCTAGTTTGCTCAGCCCACGTTCTTTCCCCTTGTATCGTCCATGATTGTCTGGCTAAGGTTTCTCCATGATGATGAGGATGTTTATCTCAAAAGGCTTTAGGGGAGGTAGTAATGCTTAGACTAGAAGTATTATTACATTGTTACAGTAAAGGCCATTTTTATGTTGTTTTCTTTGATGATTCTTTTAGATAAAGTTGAAATTTTCGAGGTTTGTTTCCTTGTATACCATTATAAAAACTATTAGAATTGTAACAGAGGTAAAAGAGTCTTGTAACAGAAGCTAATTGCTCACTGTTCTCCAGAACTGCTGACCTTCTGATAATAAGGCTTGGTGGACCTATAGCCCATTTGTGTGTATTGGCTGGACAGTGACAGGCAGCTGGACCCGTTTGTCCAGTAACAATTGTAAACATGGAAGTGAGACTAGAGTTGTGTGACCACAAGCCAAGGAATGGCTGAAGCCACCGGAACCTGGAAAAACAAAGAGGTATTACCAGGTGAGGAGGGTCCAGCCCTTTGTCACTGTCAGCCAATACACAGAGACAGGGGCATGTACACCAAACTCTATTTGTCAGAGGCTGGCGATTCTGGAGAACAGTGATAGTAGCCTCTCCAAGACAGTTCTGATCTTCCATTTCCAAAACCATAGTTTCATACAGGAAAGTTCAAAGCAAAACCCATGTTAACCCTTATCTTAAACAACAATAATTGTCATAATCCATAAACCACAATAAACAATTATCAGCATAATCCATGACTCCAAACAACATTTCTAATTCAAAAGCTAATCTCCTAAATCAATAGCCCAAAACTATTCAAGATACACACTTTTAGATTATAGCTGAACTTACAAAGCAATGAGAATGGGAGACAGGAGGTGAAGGTCACATAGGACTTGAACCAATGAGTCCAGCTGTGTCATCTCACCCTAGCCTGACTGACTCCACCTTATTCTCACTACATGTGCTCTCAGAGGGATTCTCCCCCTGAGCCTTCAGTGGTCCTGCCAACAGTTGGTATTCAGAATTGTGGTTCCCAGAACTGTGAAAGAATAAATTTCTGTTGTTTCAAGCCACCAACTTTGTGGCAATTTGTAATAGCCCTAGAACCTGCATCCAACCACCTTGAGAGAAGACCTTTCTACAAGCACACAGGTGCCCCTGCCTTCTGCACTGATGTTGAGAAGTAGTCTGAGCCATTTCCCTCTCACCCTTCTGTGTCTTCTCAGAAAAGCGACTGGTGAGTTCATGACCCTGTGAAGTCCTGGTCTTGTCACACCACTCGGGAGCTGACTGTCTCCTGCGTGGTATCTGTATTGTGTGTGGCAACCTTCGTCACCAGCCCCACCTTTCTGCGTTGGGAAAAAGGTGAGAGGCAAGTGCCCGGCATTCTTCAGACTCCACACTGGGAGACTGGATCGTGAGAAAACCTCCAAAGGCAGAAAATCTACCGCACCAGGACATGCTTGAGAGAGAATGTCACAATTTTCCAAAATATTGAAGAAGAGTTTAACATAACAAAGGGGAATGGTATAATAAAGAAGTAACGGAATTAAAATGAGAAAAGAAATACTTAGATGACTATGCAACTGCAAGGTGATTTCAATAGAAGATGAGAAAAACTCGTAGCTCAGAACACTTAAAGCTAAATCAGCCTGCAAGATCACACGGAAGTGAGATGCATTATCAGGGCCTTTACTCAAATAATCAGAAAGGTAGAAAATACCCCTCTTTGAAATAAAGCAATTCCGTCATCTGAAAAAGCTACATTTGGTCTTCATACTGGTTAAATTCATCTGGCAATTGTTTGTCTACTTTTTTGTATAAATTTTTAAATGCATTCAATTTTCCTAGGGTACCTTGTCAGGTTAGGTAAACATCCTCTGCCAGCAGGAAAATCAAATTAGCATAAAGATGACCTTAGCAGGCTCCAAGGTCTAATTTCTGGAGCTCAGAGGTTCTCTCTCTAGGTGCTCCTAAAGGTAAGATGGCCTTTGTGCCACCCCCATCTCTAGTCCAAAGCTTCATTTTCCTCCTCCTCCTCCAGGCCTCACAATGGGGCACATTATTCTGAGGGCCTTCCAGAGATTGCTTGAATGAGTCACCTAGACAATTTCCTCAGGCCACAGTGAGCTTGTTCTCCTCTGCAAAACCAGGAGGCAGAGAGAGGTGCTCTGTCCTTCCAGCACCCAGATCCAGTTCCCAGGTAAGGAGAACTGAAAAACTTTGATCCCTGCCATAGGCCACTTATTGGGAGAGGCAGGAAATGTCTCTTGTTCTCTGTGCCACAGGAGATATCTCAAGGGAATCACCTGGATGGAGGTCAGAAGATCTTCTTAGCTAAAGTTAGAATTATCCAGATAATTCAAACAATCCATGAGATTGTTTTAGCCAGAAGATGGGATGAATCCAGCCGGAAGCCTCCAGATTGTCTTGGCCCAAGATGGGAGTATGGGATCAGGACCTTTAATGCTTTGTGCTTCTGCTTAGAAGGAGCAATTTAGATTTGAGACTATTGTCTGCTACTTTCCTCTTTTGCCAGCAAAGTTATAAACTTCTCTTTCCCGCTCCTCAAACTGCTTGTCTCTCTTTTTCTGACACAGTTTTGGAGGACAAATGTAGAACTTTCGGTAACACTTGTCCCGTTACAGTTTGCTAAAAATTCACTGACATGAGGCAGATTGACTAATAGGAGGGGGAAGATACAAATTTATTTAACATGTGCACATGGGAACCAGGGTCAGAATGAAGATTCAACTATTCCCCAACAGAGCTTAGAAGCTTATGTGCCTTTCTGGAGAGAAAAGAAGAGGAATTCTGTTAGGGGCACTACAGAATTGGTAAAGAGGATGAATGGATGGGGAACAGAAATTAACTCACAAATCGTTCTCTTTGAAATCTGAATGGGTCTGAGAGATAGGACATTATCTTCTTAATGAGTCTGTTCAGATACAGTCAGATCTTGGTCTTACTGGAAGGGGAAGAAAAGAAAATTGTTCTCTTTGGTTGATCTGGACTTTAGGCAGGTAAAGACCTTTTGGGAGAATGCCAATGATGGGAGAAGGTCAGACAGAACTTGAGCCTTCTCCAGTCAGTCCAGCATGTCAAAACATCATATTCTGGAGTGAAATATTTCTAATTTCCTTCAGTTCCTATTTTGAAACTAAAAAGTTGTCACATATTAACAACTATATTAACAGCCAAGGTGATAGCTTTGGAGAAGCTTGGGTTACAGGTTTTTAGACAGAGATAGACATAGGAATGGATGGAAAAAAACAAATCTGAATAAATGGAAAAGAACAAATTTAAACCTATCATCCCATATCTTCTTTAGCCAGTCTCTCTTTTTTTTTTTTTTTTTTGAGACAGAGTCTTACTTGCCCCAGCATCGCAGCTCACAGCAACTTCAAACTGTCAAACTCTTGGGCTCAAGCGATTCTCTTGCCTCAACCTCCCGAGTAGCTGGGACCGTGGGCACCTGTCACAATGCCCAGCTATTTTTAGAGACAGGGTCTCAATCTGGCTCAGGCTAGTCTCAAACCTGTGAGCTCAGGCAATCCACCTACCTAGGCCTCCCAGAGTGCTAGGATTACAGGAGTGAGCCAACTTACAGTCTCTTATTTCTATGAATAGATCAGTTCAGCTGAAGACAAGCTTTCAAACAGAAGAAAAACAAAGGCTAATATTTGGAACAGTTATCAAACTGGCTTCTTTAGAGTCTGGAGGGCATCCAGCTGAGGAGTCTGGATGTTAAACTTGCAGCATCTTAAATTAAAGCGCAAGTAGGCAGGGGAAACCTGACAGATTTGTTTTTGGGGTTTTTTTTGCCCAGAGTTTGTATGTCACAAAGTACACTTGCAGAGCCTCAGGAAAAAGGTAGTAGCAATTTCACTGAGTCCAAGACAGAAGAAAAAGGGAAAGAAAAAAATGAAAATGTTGTTTGAAGACTTGTAGCCAAGAAAGAATTCAGGATCCAATGCACATTGTAGGCAAATAACTCAAAATCAAAAAGACAAGGATCTAATAAAGGGTTTGCCCATGGAAAAGAAGCCATATTCTGCAAAATAATTTAAATAAATTTATTCTGGACCAAATTTGGGGACCGTGATCCGGAGCCATACCCAAGAAGCCTTGAACAAGTAGATTCGTGGTAATGGGGTTACAGTTTAGCTTTATATGTGAACTAAAATAAAATTTTAAGCCTCCCCCTCAGCGACTAACTGACTAGACCACCTCTTGGCCAACGGGATCCCTAAAAATTGAGTTGCTAGCCATGAATAAGGAGATGAGACACACCTCATGGTGTCCCCCTCCCTTCTTAGAGATGTCCTCTGTGACTCATTAACAAGCCTAAGACTGTGTAAGACCTCCCTGTGGGTCCTCAATGCACATAACAAGTCTGTCAAGTACTTTGTCTCTAATTAACAGACTCTTTAACTTGAGAATTTCCTTTCATGGACTCTTGGTCTTTTAGGAAGAACCTAACTCTTTCAGAAAATTTTCAGCTAAAAAATCTTTAAACCCACCTATGACTTGTAAACACCCTCCCTTCCAGATCTCCCATGGTTTGGGGCCAAACCAATGTATGCCTTCCAAGTATTAACTTAAGACTTTCCTTATAATTCTGGTCTCCCTGACATGTATAAAACCAAACTGTAAGGGCGGGGCATGGTGGCTCACAGAGTAATCCTAGCAATCTGGTGAGGCTGAGGCAGGTGGATAGCTTGAGCTCAGGAGTTCAAGATCAGCCTGAGCAAGAGTGAGATTCCCCCTCTGTAAAAATAAAATAGCCAGGCATTGTGGTGGGCATAGTCCCAGCTAATCAGGATGAGCCCAAGAGTTTGAGGTTGCTGTGAGCTATGACCCCATAGCACTCCACTGAGGGGGACAAAGTGAGAGACTCTGACTCAAAACAAAACAAAACAAAGCAAAGCAAAACTAACCCCACCACCATGAGTCCACTTGCTTGAGTCTTCTTGGCAAGTCTCGTGGCTCCAGATCGTGGTCCTCAAATTTGGCTCAGAATAAACCTTTTCAAATTATTGAGTATGGCTTCTTTTCTGTGGACATATACATTTCAGGGATTACAAGTAGACATAGGCTGAGACTAGGGGATTTGATACCTATATTGATGACTAGAAGGTATGTCCTGTATAGCCTTGGCCTTGCTAATGAGTCACAAAGTTTTGTCTCTAAGAAAGTAGGGGACAAGAGGCCTGTCTGATATGCTTTCTCATGGCTGGCAACTCAGTTTTCAAGGATCCCCTTTTATAGGTTGGTCAGAGTAACTCCAAAAACAAAGCAAACAAGGGCCACTCCATTTGGAGCATAAGGTGCTCATCTTGGCCATTCAGTGACCTCCACCCCCTTCTGGGACCCAGCCTGAGGAAGGAGGAACTAGCAGACACAATTGCTCCAGGGGGGCTAAATCATAAACAAACAGAATGGTCTTAGTGGGAAGTTAGCTGGAACAGTACCTGGTCACTAGCACACCAAAGTAACATCTTCCCATCTTACCCCACCTAAAACCTTTAAAAGACAATCTCTCTTGCTCTTTGGGGCTGATGCCTGTTGAGTCTCAGCCAGCCTTCACTGAGGTGCCAAATAAACTTTAGCTGTTGCTCCATATCTAGTTTTGTGACCTGGGCTCACACCTGTAATCCTAGCACTCTGTGAGGCTGAGGTGGATGGATAGCTTGATTGTATTGACCTCTATCTTACATCCTTGGGTGAGGGTACAGGGGGCCAAGTTCGTCAGCCACTGGGGGCGTGGAGTCTTAAGATTTTATTTTAGGTCACAGGTTTACTATAGTTTCTTTGTATAATTCTCTCTCTAGTTTGCTATTTTTACCAAAGACAAATCATAGTGTTGCAGGAAGACGAGGCTCAATGGAGAGAAAAAGCACCCAAATGCCGTGTTTTTAAGAGGAAGGGCTTTATTCACTGGCCGGGAGCTTACAGCATAGAAAAATTCCAAATGGCCGCACTCCCTGACTGGCTTGGTCTTTCCCTTTTTGTCTATAGTCAAAAAGTTCCAACCCACAGGTACTGTTCTCATTGGCCAATTTGAATTATGTGGGAGATGCTATTCCAGCCCCCACAAAACTACAAAATTTCACAGAAGTGGAAATTTCCAAGTTCTAGGAACTTAAGTTTACAAATTCCCAAGAGCCAAGTCACCTCGGAGAGGACCCTGCAGGTGTATCCTGTGGTCTCCTTGAGAAGACCTATTCTTCTAGACCTCACCCTTCTCAAGGTATCCTCTCTCAATAGTGGACCAATTTATTTGTAAAATAAATTTTAATGTTATTATATTTGGCCTATTTGCATAAAGTATAACAAAAATAATTATTGGTCATATAGGCTTTTAAAAAATTGGCTTCATGGGAACTTTTTTATATGAACTCTCAGGTTAGACTTAAATGCCTCTCAAGCCAAGCTAAAGATTCAGCTGTGCCTGCCAAGACCTGTATGCATTGGCTAAATACTTCTTTTTCTTGAGGTTCCAAAGTAATTTGGGGTTCTTGAACTTGTCAGAAAGTGACATTCTTTACTCACTGCAGATCAGGAAATGTTATTGATGAGGTGCTGATGTAGCAGGATACCAATGAGGACAGAAGACTCCAGGCACCAGTTGGAAGAGGAAGCGGCTTTCTTCACCATCTGGGAGACTCAGTGGACTAGTGTCCTAAAAACTGAGCCCACCGACTCAATCTCTTGCCTTCTTTTTGTACATTTGTAGGGATTGGGTGCATGTGAAAGTCATGAAAGATATGAGAGATGTGAGAGACGCAACAGACGTGAAAATCTTGTGAGTCAAGGAAGGTCAGGTTGGCCCATGCCCTTGATACTGGGTGGGCTACCTGTTCTCAAAAGTGACAGAAGGTTAGGGAAGTTATGAAGTTACTACGAAGGCCCAGCACGTACCATGGGAAGGGTAGCTCACGGAGACATCTGCTGCAGTAGAGGTAGTAGTTAGTGATACAGACTACCTGGCTAATGCCTGTACAGTGTAACTAGGACAGAATTTAGTTCTGCTTTTACTCTCTTGCCTCACTGATACAGGACTCCCCCATTCAGGGCTGGACAGGGACCCCTATTTTCTAGGCCTGGATGAACTCAAAAATCAGCCTCATCACAAACTCCCAGCTCTAGGTACAAACAGGCTCTTTCCAGTCCATAATGGAACAAGATTATGAAAAAAGCAGCCTGATCAGTATCTCATTTGGGCAGTTGTTCCTCCTGGAGTTGGGAGCACATCCTAATGCCTTGTCAGGGGCAAGGACTGCAAGGACCACATCCCTTTACTAATTTTAGGATTATTTTCTGCCTGCAGGCCCCCAGCCAATTATGACATGTTTTGGACATACATTTCCTTACCCTCCCTGCCTGCAGGATGGGAAAAGCAGTATATAGACCCCTAGACAGGGCCTACATGAGCTGCCTATTTGGGTCCCCCCTCCATTGCTGAAGGTTTGGTTCCTCCTTTGTCTCTTATCTATCTCTGTCTTTTCACTTACTTGAGTGGTCTGTGCTTTCATTTTTCAAACCCCCAGATCAAGGACCTGACACAGAGAGAAATTCGGGCTACAGTACCAGCTCAGTTTTTCCAGAGGATTTTTTTAATTGGTCTTATAAAGTCAACCTTAATTCCTCAAAACATCTGGACATATGTAAAAATACACTAGTCCAGTCAAAACCTTGGTAAAATAACCTGTGTCTCTAATTCTATACTGTTAGAAAAGAAAACCCATTATTATTGAACTTATACGAATAACTATTCTCAAAAAATGAGAATACTTATGAAGGAGCTAAGAAAATTTAAACCCCAAATATGATTCCTTTGTATGAAGATTACTTTGAATTAAAGGCTATTCATAATCAGAATTTTGAACAAAAACTTTCCTCTATCTTAAAGGGCTGCTAGACTCCTTATCACATGCTAATAGACCTGTGATAAGGTCACTTGAAGCACAATACCTGTCTCTCTCTGTTTCCCCTCCATCTACTTATCCCCCCTTAGCAACCACTTACTGCACTTATACTTTCCAGTTTCTCTCCATCTTTAAAAGCCACTGACTGGGCTCGGTGCCTGTGGCTCAATGGGCTAAGGCGCCAGCCACGTACACCTGAACTGGAGGGTTCGAATCCAGCCTAGGCCCGCCAAACAACAATGACGGCTGCAACCAAAAAATGGCCAGACGTTGTGGCAGGCGCCTGTAGTCCCAGCTACTTGGGAGGCAGAAGAAAGAAACTCACTTGAACCCAGGAATTGGAGGTTGCTGTAAGCTGTGATACCACAGCACTCTATCTAGGGTGACAGCTTGAGGCTCTGTCTAAAAAAAAAAAAAAAAAAGCCACTGACTGTCACTGGGACTTCACTGGGACTTTGGGAAATCATTCTTGAGGTACCCCACCATGTGCATGGTATTTGTAAATAAACCTTTCTCTTATTAAACCACTATAACTGTAAGTTGATCTTTTTAGTGAACCAACCTAGGGGAAAAGGGCAAGTTTCCCTAAGCTCCCCTTCAAATAGTTTCCAAATTCTGGAGAAATCAAATAGAAAGAAAAATAGATAGATGTTTGAAATTGCTCACAAATATATATTTTACCAATTTGTTTGTGAACTATAAATAGCTCAAAAGAAGGAAGAAAATGTTTTGATTTCTAAAAAGAATCAGCAATACATCAAACAAAAAGTTACAAAAAAAAATGATTCAGTCCCATGTAATTAATTTTTGCTCTGTTTGAGGTTGGGTTAGCTGTCCTCATGAATGGATCAGCTTTTTAATTAAAGTCTTGGAAGGTTTCCTAGTTCAGAAGCTATAATCTCCAAAGTTATCAGTTTCACTTATATTTCAAAGTATTTGTGAGAGTCTTTGCCATATATTTTCTTGAAGAAGCAAATTTTGAAATGTAGCTAGTTAAAAGCCAGTTTGTTTTGTTTTGTCTTTTTTTTTTTTTTTTTAGAAGAATCAAAGTAAAATAGTAATTGTCTTGTGTGTTTGGTTTCAAGGCAACTTCCTGAATCCTACAATGTCAGGGTTCCAAGCAATTGCCCAGGCCCTTGGTTTTTGGAGTGCTTTTAGTTAAAAAATGACCAGACACCCAAAATAAGGCAAGCATGAAACAATGTTTATTGAAAAAGAGAAAAATAGGTTTACAGAGTAAGCTATAGGCTTACAGAGCAAGATACATTAGTCATAGACATCAAAAAGGCTGCCATTTTCATGACAAGGAAAAGGTCTGGGTCATGGCCTCTGATTCTGTCTTATATTGTCTGGGCCAAGCCAACTTCATGGTTCAGAGGTCACCTCAGAACCTGAGTCTTACTTGGCATGCGGACTTCCCTGAGCCTCTCTGAAAGCCCATTGGAGGGGAATGTGGACACAGTGTACGTTTAACCTAATGACACAGTAATTAGTCTATTATTTTTTGCCAGTACTAAGTTATATCAATTTACTTCATGTAAGAGCAGCATATTTCAGGCCTATGATTTCCATTTGGTATTAACAAAAACAAACCGTACAAAAAAAAAAAAAAAAACCCAAAGGCAACCATATAGCCTTGTATGTAAAAGTGCAAGTATACTTTTAAAATGTAAGTTATCCTGCAATATTTCCAAGGTAGAACATCATAGTAATTAAGGAATCTGTCCCATTTTAGCTAACTTAATAATCTTTTGCATGTATAGCCAATGCAAATGGATAAGGCACAACTTAGTTTTGATGCTAAAGAGTATAACACACATCCTCACATTCTTTATTTGAAGATATTAAAATAATATTATGTTTTTCTTTTATTTATGAGTCAGCAGCTCATTTCTTTTTCTTTTTTTTTTTTTTTTTTTTTGAGACAGAGCCCCAAGCTGTCACCCTGGATAGAGGTGGCATCACAGCTCACAGCAACCTCCAATTCCTGGGCTCAAGAGAGTCTCCTGCCTCTGCCTCCCAAGTATCTGGGACTACAGGCGCCCGCCACAACATCCAGCCATTTTTGGGGGGGGGGGGGATTGCAGCCATCATTGTTGTTTGGCGGGCTCAGGGGTTGGATTCGAACTCGCCAGCTCAGGTGTCCGTGGCTGGCAACTTAGCCCATTGAGCCACAGGCGCTGAGCCCAGCAGCTCATTTCTAAAGCTTTATAATGCATTATGCTAAATAACATATGTGTGTCCAGGACAAACCATTCCTTGAACTTAAAAAGTGAAAGACAAGATCCTATACTGCTACCTTACATTAGAAAAGAAATGTATACATACATATACACACAAATACAACAACATCACACACAAGAAAATTCCCATAATGCAAAGAGAGGCCATTTCCTTATCAGCCAAGTTTCCCATTGCAGTATTTCATGACAGTTATTTAAAAATTACATACTTACTTACCACCTGTTTAGGTCAATACAACACAAAACATTGAAATAGACAATTGTCGTCATCAAGGTAAAGACAATGCTTAATTTAGAAAGTCTTTCTCTTGAGATTGCACAGTGAAAGGTATCTTTTTTTTTAAATAATTTTATTGAATCATAATTATGTACATTGGTGCAATCATAGGGCACAATTCATATACATTCAGAAATATTTTGAATATCTGTACTGTTACAGATAGTCTTCATGGCATTTTCTTGATCACTATATTGATACTCTACCTTTAATAAGTTTCACCAGTACCCTGCTAAGATGCACCGTAGGTGTGTTCCCACTAATTGCCCTCCCTCTACCCATCCTACTCCCTCCCCTCCCCTCCCTTTCCCCTTTCCCTGTATTCCTGTGCTATAATTGGGTTTTAGCCTTCATATGAAAGCTATAAATTAGCTTCATATTAG
>CAUYON010213453.1:0-16087 GCA_963573935.1 Arctocebus calabarensis
CACGTACACCTGAGCTGGCGGGTTCGAATCCAGCCCCAGGGCCCGCCAAACAACAATGAAGGCTGCAACCAAAAAAAATGGCCGGGCGTTGTGGCGGGCGCCTGTAGTCCCAGCTACTTGGGAGGCGGAGGCAGGAGACTCGCTTGAGCCCAGGAATTGGAGATTGTTGTGAGCTGTGATGCCACAGCACTCTATCAAAAAAAAAAAAAAAAAATTAATCATCTTTAAAAATTTTTGTGTCCCATCTGACATCCTCTCATGGTACACCAGGTGAAAATTCACACCACTATTCCATCATTTATCAGTAAGTTAGCCAAATATCCAGGACTGTTTCAGCCAAAAACCTAAATTTCAGGCTCGGCGCCTGTGGCTCAGCGGGCTAAGGCGCCAGCCACATACACCTGAGCTGGCGGGTTCGAATCCAGCCCGGCCCGCCAAACAACAATGACAGTTGCAACCAAAAAATGGCCAGGCGTTGTGGTGGGCGCCTGTAGTCTCAACTACTTGGGAGGCGGAAGCATGAGACTCGCTTGAGCCCAGGAATTGGAGCTTGCTGTGAGCTGTGATGCCACGGCACTCTATCCAGGGTGACAGCGTGAGGCTCTGTCTCAAAAAAAAAAAAAAAAAACCTAAGTTTCAGAGCTTTTTAGCAAAGTAGTTCCTTCATTCAACTAAGAAAAATACAAACATACTTTCCTCAGAGAAGAAAAAGTTCACATTAAACCCTGTAAGTTACAAACTCCAGCAAACTGGTTTAAGCTTTCCATTTGTCTCTGAATTTTAAACGACTACAGAGCAGACAATTGCTTGTATTTATATTTGTCAAGATTAAGTCAGGAAGTGCTCACATAAAAACACTCTGTTCTCAGTATCACCGAAAGCCAAAAAACATGTCATTTCAAAAGCTAGATTCCAACCCACCAGCTTGCACAACTCTTCTGTTCTCTCGTCCTATCTAGAACACAAGAAGGCTTACAGGCAGAGCAGGCAGAGGGTCAGCCACAGAGACCTGAAGAACACACTGTCCTACAGGGATCCTAGTTATGATTTACTGGTATTCTAATTATATGCATGACCTGGAGGAAAAACATCAAGATATGCTTTCATTAATGTTGGTCTGGAGATACATTACTGAAGATGAAAGAAAGGATGGTTAGGACTCCAGGAGAACAGAGATAAAAGAAGTTTCAGGCTCTTAGAAGGACGGGAAGGAAGGCAGAGGACAGACTTTTAGAATTAGTATTAAAAAAAAAGATTAAGGAAATAAAATTTTAGACTTAGCACAAGATTGCTAACTAGAGGGCAATTCCGCTCAACAAGATGATGGGCTCATTGTAAGCAAAGCCACCGCTGCTCATACTTCCAGCAGCCTTCCTGCTGCCATCCCCGACCCTGCACAACAGGCTTCAGCACTTCACTGGGTCCCCCAAAGAAACACTATTTATTCAAAATGAATCTTCTGAGCTGGAATGTTCCAGTGATCAGCTGTTCCTGTGTCTCTCTCCCTCTCTTCAAGCCTTTCTAGTCCCAGAGACACAATATTGACATTAGGCCAATTAATAACCTCATGAGGGGCATGAAGTGTTCAAGTGAAGGAAGAGTCACATGTCTGTCACTTTAAACTGAAAATGATTTAGCACAACAGGAAGGCATGTTGAAAGCTGAGCTAAACCAAAGCTAGGCCTTTTGCATCGGTTAGTCAAGTGGTGGATGCAATGAAAAGGTTCTTGAGGAAATTAAAAATGATACTTAGTGAACACGTGAAATTAAGAAAGCAAAACAGCCTTATTGCTGAGATGGGTAAAATTTTAGTGGTCTGAACAGAAGATCGAATCAGCCACAACATTCCCTTAAGCCAAAGAAAATCCAGATCAAGGCCATTTTAAGGCTGAGAGAGAAGAGGAAGTTGCAGAACAAAAGTTGGAAGCTAGCAGAGGTTGGCTCATGAGGTTTAAGAAAAGAAACTATCTAGATTAAAAGTACAACATGAAGAAGCAAGTGCTGAAATAGAAGCTGTGGCAAGCTATCTAGAAGATCTAGCAAAGATAATTGATGATGGTGGCTACACTAAACAACAGACTTTCAATGTAGACAGGACAGGCTTCTACTGGAAGTAGAAATTGGAAGAAGATGCCGTCTATGACTTTCATAGCTCTTGGATGACTGAGCGGTTCGAGACTTTAGTAGAGGAAGGAACTCCAGATATGGTGAAAATGGCAAAAGAAAACTAGAATTACAAGTGGAGAATGGGCTCAGTGCCTGTGGCTCAATGGGCTAAGGTGCCAGCCACATACACCTGAGCTGGCAGGTTCAAATCCAGCCCAGACCCGCCAAATAACAATGATGGCTACAAACAAAAAATGGCCAGGTGTTGTGGCGGGCACCTGTAGTCCCAGCTACTTGGGAGGCAGAGGCAGGAGACTCGCCTGAGCCCAGGAATTGGAGGCTGCTGTGAGCTGTGATGCAACAACACTCTACCCAGGGTGACAGCTTGAGGCTCTGTCTCAAAAAAAAAAAAGAAAGAATGAAGGCGTGACTAAATTGCTATGCTCACAAGATCACACTTGAATGAAGACTTGCTTCTTATGGAAGGAAAATGGTTTCTTGAGATGAAATTTACCCCTAAAAAGATGCCATGAACATTGCTGAAATGACATAAAAGGATTTAGAATGTTATATAACTTAGTTGATAAAGCAGCAGGGTTTCAGAGGATTAACTATAATTTTAAAATAAGTTCCACTGTGGGTAAAATGCTATCAAATGGGATCACATGCTAAAGAGAAATCTTTCATGAAAAGAAGAGTGAATTAATGCAACAAACCTTATCATTATCTTATTTTAAGAAACTGTCATAACCACCCCAACCTTTAGTAACCACCTCCCAGATCAATTGGTAACCATCAACACCAAGGTAGAACCCTCCATCAGATAATTTTCTAGCAATAAAGTATTTTTTAATTAAAGTATACACATTTTTTAGACATGTTATTGCACACTTAATAGACTACAGTATAAATTTATAGGCACTGAGAAAGCAAAAAGTTTGTGCCATTCACTCCATTGCGATATTCATTGTATTGCAGTGGTCTAGAACACACTTGTAATATCTCTGAGGTATGCCTGTAATTGTTGGGTTTTTTTAACAATATTTTATTTAAGTTTTATCTTAAGTGATGTTAATTGCAGAATTTGAAGGGGGAGGATCTAATTCCACACAAAATAGAAGACTCTAAAATATACCCATTAAACTGCTAAAAAAAATTAAAGTGGTGAGAATACAACAGAAGCCCAATTTAAACTGGACTAAAGTGCTGTTACCACGTGATTACAATCACATAGACTTCTCAGCTTATCGCTAGGGATCCCAGAAGCTATTCCATACTCCAGTGCAAGAGCAAAAAACCACATGAGAAGGAATTAAGTCCTGAAGTTCTGGCTTCCACATCCGCTCTCTCCACCGCAAAATGGCACAAAAGAAACAGCTACCACACCCTGCAGACCTTTTGGTGTAAAAGAAGTGATGATGGACTGAGTTGGGAACAGGTCATGAAGATCTGTCTAAAAAAGTCCCTTTTGGGTGAGTTTGTATATATCATCAAGCAATAAGCCTCTCATCAATTAGGATTAAGAAACCAACCTATGGCTAAGGCGCCAGCCACGTATACCTGAGCTGGTAGGTTCGAATCCAGCCCGGGCCCACCAAACAACAATGACAGTTGCAACCAAAAAGAAACCAAGGTTCAATTCATGAAGTCACAATTTCATTCATTTACTCAGTATGAATTTACAAAGCACCTACACATAAGCAGCTTTCACTTGCAGCCATTTCTAGATAAAAAAGAAACCTGGCATCTCTAAAGAAGCCACCAAGTTCTCCGTAAGTCTGCAGCTGAGATCTTTTTTTGGAATCAAGTTTCTTCTGCACCTCTGAAAGGGTAACACTTTCCTTTTTTTTTTTTGACACTGAGTCTAACTAAGTCCCCCTCAGTAGAGTGCTGTGGTATCACAGCTCATAGCAACCTCAAACTCTTGGGCTTGAGTGATTCTCCTGCTTTAGCCTCCCAGTAGCTGGGACTATAGGCATCTGCCACAACAACTGGCTATTTTTTTGTTATTGTTGTCATTGTTGTTTAGCAGATTGGGGCCAGATTTGAACCCACCAGCCCTAGTGCATGTGGCCAGTGCCCTAACCACTGAGCTTCGGCCGCCAAGCCTGAAAGGGTAACAGTTTAAAGCTGAATCATCTTTAACCTGGAGGTCTAACACAATATTGAGCAATATTTTCATCCCAGACATATGACATTAAAAGATTACACTAAATTCTGAAGGTAGCTATGCTGCAAAATAGTTTAAAATTAAACAAGTGTACAGTATTCATTTATGCTTGAAATTCTGATCCTAGATCAAGCTTGTGGCTACTGGTATTGCCATTCTTGCCACTCAGCAGAGCTGACAGTGTCCGTTTGATACCTGACTTTAGGGTCTAAATGTATCCTGAACCTATCAGACTGGAGCTGTTCACTTTAGCCGGGAAGCCAGGTCAGGGTCGAGCTGGTACTTTGCTGCTATTCCAAAGCAAGTGTTACTGTCTTCCTGCTGTTGAGGTGAGACTGACAGAGGTCTCCAACTTCTTGTTCACCTTCTGGTAAATGGAGCCACAAACTCTGTCCCATCATTCACATTAGTGTGAAGCTAGAATTCACTGGTCTTGTTGCCAACTGCAAAGCTACTCTGGGTCACGTGGAACACGGCTGTCTCAAAATTCATCGGGTGGCCTGCCAGCCCTCGCACCCCAGCACCAGAGCACCCAGCACGGAGGGCCCCGCAGTCCACGTCGCAGCCCTGGTTGCTGTGCTCTCATTTGAACCCTGTCTTAATTTTAGCATTGTTTCCCCCAATGTTCGATGAGAAGGATGAATTTTTTAAGCTTTGGTCCACGTGCAAGCTGATCTTCTGCAGTCATCTCGGTGCCAGTGTTGTCAGTGTTCCGTTTCTTCGGCAACATCCAGCCATATTCATCCATCTGCACTTGGTTTCCAGATTGCTTGTCACTGTGGTGGTCTCGGTGTTGGCTGAGCCTGAGCTTGTAAATTCCAATCCATTCTCAGATTGTTTCTAAATCAAGTTTTATTAAGCCAAATCCATAGCCCTGGGTGAAGACATCCCTGCAGACTTGCCAAGATCAGCATACGTGGGAGCGGGAGGCACAGCCATAGTCTGCTCAGAGGCTGGTGGGTGGAACCGAGAGGGGGAAGCCCCTGTAATTGTTTGAGAACTCTCTAACCCAATAATCCCATTCCTGGTAAATAAATCTACGTGTGGAGAATAAAGTCAAGTTAACTACCAAGAAAGGTTTGGATCAGAGGAAAAGAAACGTCCATTTGCAGGATAATGAAACTAGAAAAGCCTAATGCTTTGAACCTATGCCAAGATTATAATATGATACAAAACTGCCTATTTGCAATTCAGGTAATTTTCAGTATTGGCAAGACCTGGAGATCTGGATCATCTCCAGAAATTAAGTAAATAAAAACTCTGAAACCCAGGGACACAGTCTGAAAAGTCAATTCCTTTGGATCGTATCTTTAGACAGTTACCTTTAAAACGGACTGAGAACAAATCCCACAGCAACTTGCTCCACACTGCTGCGTAGACACTCTGGCTGCCTTCAGCTGGAGTGTGCCTTCTCCAGCCCTTCTTCTCCCTAAACTTCCCTCTCGGTTTGGGGTCAACCACCTCCAAATAACCAGTCTTCCCTGACCTACAGCACAGAATCCCGCCTTTTTAGTATGGCTTATTGACCTAGCCAGAAATAACTTGCTCAACTGTAGCAACAACTGTAAGAAATTTCGAAGAGAGTCCTAGTTGATCCAATTAATGCTGTGAGAATTTAATTTAAATAACATCAGAAGAAAGGTCTCTGAGGACAAATAAGTCAAAGCTTCAGAGAGGTGGCAATATTTCCATATATGTTTTCTTTAATACTCACTTGGGAGGACATAAGACTTCTTCGAGAAATTCCTCAATCTTGTTTACGTCCGTTTTAACTTCACTGTTGAAAGTTATAAATGGTGGGTGGGTCCCAGGAGCCAAGTTCTGCAGGTCTGCAGGCTTCCTGTTAGGCAAAATAGTGGTCAAAATCAGATTACTTTTTAACCTAACTAAAAAGGTAACATGTTAAATTCTCAGAGTGGTTCTACATTTTAAAGCATATAAAAATGAATGAGAAACAGTACTTTTTCCAGTATAATAGCTCCAATACTATTCTAGTTTACATAATTTATGGTAAGAATTAAGTAATTAATTTAACTACTTTATTATTATAATGCTTACCATAAATTACTTCATTATTATAATTTTTACCATAAATCAATTAATTATGGTAAGAGAATTATAATAAAGTAATTAAATTAATTAGTTTAATTTAATTATAATTCTTACCATAAATTATTTAATTATGGTAAGAATTATAATAAATTAAATTACTTACCACAAATCAAATTCATTTATTAATTCTTACCATAAATTAATTAATTATGGTAAGAATTATAATAGGTTCAATAGTATTCTAGTCTACATAATTTATGGTAAGAATTAAATCTTTTGATTTTTTTAACCAAAAAACAAAATTCTTCATTCTTATTCCAAATTTAACTATGGTTCTTATTGGAAATGGTGGTAGGATGAAGAGGAGGGGGAAAGACTAGGAAAAGTCAGTCTCTGGTTTAAACTCTTGCACCAATTAATTATGTAAAGATGGCTAAACCATAACTTCTCCAGGCCTTCATTATTTTGGCAAAATAAAAAAAGAGCAGTTGATTCCTGCAATCATTTTCAACTGTAAAATTTAAAACTCAGTCGCTACCTCTTTTTCATTTTCATGGAAGTCCAAACTTCATAAGGAAAAAGATCACCAGATTAAGTATCAAAATTATTTCAGTCTATTAAAGATAGAATAACCAAAGGTAAAAGGGAACAAAATATATAGTGAGCCACAAAGGCTTTAAACCTATATTACCTAAGGCTTTTATCCAAAAAGTCATCAAAAATCAAGCTGGTATGCCTCAAAAGAAACTGATAAGAAATATTACAAACAAGTGAAACATGGGAAAAATATTAAACAGCACAATTTTCAAAGGAATTCAAAACTAAACAACCTTCCTTCTAGTAATTAGGAAAAACTGGAAATACTGCATAACACTGTTAAAATGGTAAAAACTATTAAGCTTACAATAATAGCAAGAAATACTGTTACTACTTGGTTAAACAGCAAAATAATCCTAGAACTCTGAGAGGCTGAGGCAGAAGGATTGCTTGAGGCCAGGAGTTCGAGATTAGCCTGAGAGTCCGTCTCTACAAAAAACAGAAAAAATTAGCCAGGCGTGGTAGTACAAGTCTATAGTCCCCAAAACTTAGGAGGCTGAAGCAGTAAGATCTCTTGAGCCCAAGAGTGTGAGGATGCAGGCAGGTGTGATGATGCCACTGTACTCTAGCTGGAGTGACAGAGCAAGACTGCCTCACCCCCAAAAAACAAAAAAAAAAAATTTTTTTTTAAAAGGGAAAATTAGGCTTGGCGCCGGAGCTGGTGGGTTCAAACCCAGCCCAGGCCCGCCAAACAACAATGACAACTACAACCAAAAAATAGCCGGGCATTGTGGCAGGCGCCTGTAGTCCCAGCTACTTGGGAGGCTGAGGCAAGAGAATTGCTTAAGGCCAAGAGTTTGAGGTTGCTGTGAGCTGTGACGCCATAGCACTCTACCGAGGGCAACATAATGAAACTCTGTCTCAAAAAAAAAAGGCAAATGAGCCAGTTCATGGTGCACTGGTGAGCATACTAGACTTCTACCCAACCCTAGTGGGGTTATTCAAAAAGCACAATGGCTCAGCCAAGCCTGCCAATGAATTTTAGAATCAATAAGTGAGATAACCAATACGGTTGCCTCCTAATGACAAAATAGGAAGCATACAGCACCCCATGAAGTATTCCCACCAAAAAAAAAAAGTTAACCATGAACCAAATCAACTCCCTGGGGCAGCTGTTTCTCAAATTGTGATCCACAAGACCCTTTGACTACATGGTCCACAGGGTCAAAACAATTTTCATAGGGCGGCTCCTGTGGCTCAGCGAGCAGGGCGCGGGCCCCATATACCAAATGTGGCGGGTTCAAGCCCGGCCTCGGTCAAACTGCAAAAACAAAAAATAGCCGGGCGCTGTGGCGGGCGCCTGTAGTCCCAGCTACTAGGGAGGCTGAGGCAAGAGAATCGCTTAAGCCCAAGAGCTGGAGGTTGCTGTGAGCAGTGTTACGCCACGGCACTCTACCCAGGGCGATAAAGTGAGACTCTGTCTCTACAAAAAAGAAAAAAAAGATAGTATCTCTCTCTCTCTCTCACCCCAGGCTATAATGCCCTAACATCATAGCTTACGGCAATCTCAAACTCCTGTGTTCAGGAAATTCTTTTGCCTCAGCTTCCCAAGCAGCTGGGATTACAAGTGTTCGCCATGACGCCTAATAGAGTCTTTGCCTTTGCTCAGGCTGGTCTCAAACTCTTGAGCTCAAGCAATCCACCCTCCTCAGCCTCCCAGAATGCTAGGATTATAGGCATGAGCCACCACACCCAGCCTACTGTAGCTATTTTAATAAGTATTAAGATCAAGTAGATGAGTTCTTTTTTTTTTTTTTAATTAAATCATAGCTATGTACATTAGTGCAGTCGTAGGGTACAATGTGCTGGCTTCATATGCAATCTGAAACATTTTCATCAAACTGTTTAACATAGCCTTCATGGCACTTTCCTAGTTATTATATGAAGACATTGGTATTCTCCATTTAGTAAGATGCATCTGTACCCTAGATTGGTTCTTTTACTTCATTTTTATTTATCAATATTGTTTTGGCCTTCCCACATAAATTTGGGGAGAATTGACATTAATTTTTTTATTTTTGCAGTTTTGGCCAGGGCCAGGTTTGAACCCGCCACCTTTGGTATATGGATTCCAGGAGCCTCCCTGACATTTATTTTTTAATTTACTTTTAGTCTTAACGTAGTCTGTGTTTAGTGTAATCTGTCAGTCTTTTTCTTATGATTCCTGAATTTCATGTCTAATTAAAAAGTGACCCTTTACCCCAAGAATGTAAAAATAGGAACTACTGGGTTTTTACTTAAATATTTTGGTTTTATATTTAGTTCTTTAAACCATCTGATATTCATTTTGGTGTGCTGTAGGAATCTAATCATCTTTTTTTTTAAATCCAATTGGAGAGTACCCTAATTATTTTCCAAGTATTATTCATACTTTTAAATTGATTTAAGATGCTGTCTTTATCATATTCTTAATTGTTATGTTTCTGGGTTTGTTTCACTTGTTAGAGCATTATATCACTATTTCTAATGATCTGTTATGGCCCTATGAGATGTTATAATATCTAGGAGGAGGCATAGGACGATAATTAAGAGCTTGACTTGGAAGTTAGACTGCCTAGTTGAACATGAGCTCTACTGTTTACCAGCTAGTTGTTTTATTGCAAGTTACTTAAATTCTCTAGACCTCAGTCTCATCTAAGAAAGGAATATATATAATATCCATATATTTTAGGGTTATTGTGAGGACTGAATGTATTTATATGCTTTTTAAATACTTTGTAACATAGTAAATGCCATGTAAGAGTCAACGCTATTTATTTATTTATTGAGACGGAGTCACCCTCACTGAGTGCCAGTGGCCTTATAGCTAATAGCAACCTCAAACTGTTGGACTCAAGCGATTCTTTTACCTCAGCCTCCCTAATAGCTTGAACTACAGGCACCCGCCACAGCAGCCGGCTATTTTTAGAGATGGGGAGTCTTGCTCGGGCTCAGGCTGGTTTTGAACCTGTGAACTCAGGTGATTTGCCCACCTCAGCCTTCCAAGTGCTAGGATTACAGACATGAGCCATGGTGCCCAGCCCTTTTTTTTTTTTTTTTGAAGATAGTCTCACTTTTTTGCCCTTGGTAAAGTTCTATGGCATCATAGCTCACAGCAATCTCAAACTTTGGATCTTAAGCGATTCTCTTGCCTCAGCCTCCTAAGTAGCTTAGACTACAGGTATTTTTAGATAAGGTCTCACTCTGGCTCAGGCTGGTCTCAAAACTGTGAGCTCTTGAATTTAAGGCATGAGTCATCACACCTGACCTGAGTTTTAATAGAGCATAGTTATCTTCAGATTACTTCTGTCTTCACCAGTGGTTCTCAACCTTCTTAATGCCGCCATGTATTTTCATTGTTACAAAGGGGTTGCAAACCACAGGTTGAGAACCACTGATCTAGACTAACTTTAGTTTTGTGCGAGGTGCAGTGTCTGGCACCTGTAATCCTAGCACTTTGGGAGGCTGAGGCAAGAGGATCACTCAAGGCCAGGAATTGGAGAACAGCCTAGAAAATGTAGCCAGACCCTGTCTCTGCCAAAATATATTTTTTTAATTAGCCATGCACTCATCGTGGTGCATATCTGTAATCCCAGCTACCAGGAGGCTGAGGGGGGAAGATCACTTGAGCCGGGAGTTTGAGGTTGCAGTGAACTATTAATAATGCCGCAACACCCTAGCCCTGGCAACACAGCAAGACCCCATCTTGAAAAAAAAAAAAAGTATTTTGTTATACTCCCCAAATCCAATTGAGCCATTGATTGGAATCATATTGGTTTATATTTTATTGAATCTAAAGGGGATATGGCCTTTATAAGACCAATAATATTGTGTGATCATTCTATAATACTGGCTTACTGCCTAAGAACAAGGTGTATCTCTTCATTTACTCAAGTCTAAGGGCTTTTTTTTTTTTTTTTTTTGAGACAGAGTCTCAAGCTGTTGCCCTGGGTAGAATGCTATGGCATCACAGCTCACAGAAACCTTCAACTCTTGGGCTTACATGATTCTCTTGCTTCAGTCTCCCAAGTAGCTGGGACTACAGGCACCCGCCACAGCGCGTGGCTATTTTTTGGTTATAGTTGTCGTTATTATTTGGCGGGCCTGAGCTGGATTCAAATCTGTCAACTCTGATGTATATGTCTGGTGCCCTAGCTGTTTGAATTACAGGCACCGGGCCCAAGTCTAAGGTCTTAATACAGAAAGAGAGAAATATTGAGACCTATGTAAAAATCACAAGTGTGACATTATGGGTTTGTTTTTCCCTATAAGAGTAAGAATATAGAAAAACATGATGCTACTGTCTACAGATGCTGGTAATTGTTTTGCACTGTCTGGTTGTTTCAGCAGGTCTGCTTGGTACTGTCTTACATTTCTTTCCCCTATAGTGCACTAGTGACTAGTGTTTGAGAATAAAAATGAAAAACTGAAGAAATGATAAGCTTTAGAATGGTAATATAGTAATAAAATTCAGAATATTGTCTAAGTGTGAATGTATGTAAATAAAATGTGCAAATGCCATCGATTCTTTTCAGTTTGGCCATTGTAGTTGTTTTGTGTTTTTGTCCCTAAAAGAAAAGTCTTGCTATGTTGCTGAGGCTGGCCTCAGACTCTTAAATTCAAGTGATTCTCTGCTTCTCAAGTAGCTGGGATTATAGGTGTGTTCCACCACCACCAGTTTGCCACTGGAGATTTTTACTGGGAGATTCCTGCTGTAGGAAAGAATGCTAATTTTTCAATGCTTTGATTTTCTGTCACTATAAAAAGGTGTAAATAATTGCTCTGCTTTAGACCTCCTAACAACTATCCTGTTTTTTCCAATCAGTCTTTCTTAACCATCTGCCTGCAAATTCTAGCTAGATTTTCTTATATTTTAGTTTATTCATTTTGTTTATTTAATTTTTTTTACTTTTTTTATTTTTGTAGAGACAGAGTCTCACTTTATCGCCCTCAGTAGAGTGCCATGGCATCACACAGCTCACAGCAACCTCCAACTCCTCGGCTTAGGCAATTCTCTTGCCTCAGCCTCCCGAGTAGCTGGGACTACAGGCGCTATTTAATTTAATTTTGAGACAGAGTCTCTCTATTTGTCGCTCTTGGTAGAGTGCTGTGGCATCACAGCTCACAGCAACCTCAAGGTCTTGGGCTTAAGCCGTTCTCTTGCCTCAGCCTCCCAAGTAGCTGGGACTACAGGCACCCGCCACAACGCCCGGCTATTTTTAGAGACGGGGGTCTTGCTCTTGCTCAGGCTGATCTCCAACTCCAGACCTCAGGCAATCCATCCATCTCAGGCTCCCCGAGTGTTAAGAGCCCAGCCTCAGTTTATTCATTTTAAAAGGAGAGGCTAGTTTTGTTTGAACGTAAATGAGCTACCTGAAACTCCAAACCCCACCCTGCACGTATCAGTTAACTGCTTCTGGAAATCAGCAGGTAGGAAGGTTATTTTGAGTCCAGTAAAGGCTGTAGGACAGTGGTTCTCAACCTTCCTAATGCTGTGAACCTTTAATATAGTCCAAAGGGGTTGCAACCCACAGGTGAAGAACCACTGCTGTAGGAGATGTTCTATGCATATGGACTTGAACCATGTTTGTTTCTGTTTTTTTTAATGTTTTTCCCTCAGAATTGTTTTTGGTTAATAAGTTGTCATATTTGTTCTAGAAAGGGATTGACTGGGGACATGAGAACTGTAGATTTGACTAAGAAATATTAAACTAAAAGATTAGTAGAGAAACTATTTGAAATACAGCAATATTGGCGGCACCTGTGGCTCAGTGAGCAGGGCGCCGGCCCCATATACCCAGGGTGGCAGGTTCAAACCCAGCCCCGGCCAAACTGCAACAACAACAAAATGTGGCCAGGCATTTTGGCAGGCACCTGTAGTCCCAGCTACTTGGGAGGCTGAGGCAAGAGAATCGCCTGGGCCCAGGAGTTGGAGGTTGCTGTGAGTTATGTGACGCCTGGGCACTTTACCCAGGGCGATAAAGTTTTCTGTCTCTACAGAAGAAAAAAAAAAAGGGATAAGAAGTAGCTACTTCCGGTTCGGTACCTGTGGCTCAACAGGCTAAGGGGCCAGCCACGTACACCGGAACCTTGCGGGTTTGAATCCAGCCCGGGCCTGGCAAACAACAATGACAGATGCAACCAAAAAAAAAAAAAAAAGAAATACAGCAATATTTACTATTTTATTTTTGTGTACTTTTAAAAATTTAATAACATTCTGGGGGTATAATAATATAAATATGTAGGAGTAATAATTGTCAATTATATAGAATAATATACACTTAAAACCTTTTTTTGTTAAACAAACAAAAAAAAAATTGCACTAGTTATAAGCTTATGGCTCAATGAAGTTTCACAATTTAAACATGCTCTTGTAACCAGCACCCACATCTAGAAATATAACTAGTCCCTGGAAACTTCCCTCATGCCCTTTTTGAGTCAAAAACCTCCTAAGACTAACCACTGTGCTGCCTTCATTAGTTTTACTTGTGTTTAATTTTTATATAAATGGAGGTTGCACATTATATACTTCTGCGTGTGTGAGGGTCATACATGTAATTGCATGTAGTTGTAGTATGTTCACTTTAATCACTATAATATAGTTCATTATGAGAATATATCATAATTTAACTTCTACTGTTAATGAGATTTTGAGCATTTGTTCTCTTCAGAGCACCTTTCACCCATTAAATTTGTTTTTTAATATTGCAAGAGTGTTGGACATTTTCGGAAATATGTTGATGAAGAAATCTAAAGATTCTTATTCATCAGTTCTCTGTTTTTAGAAATTACATACTGGTCTTGGTGCTTATAGCTCAGCGTCTAGGGCACCAGCCACATACACGAGAGTTGGCGGGTTCAAACTTGGCCCATGGCCTGTCAAACAACAATAACAACTACAACCAAAAACTAGCCGGGCATTGTGGCGGGTGCCTGTAGGCCCAGCTACTTGGGAGGCTGAGGCAAGAGAATTGCGTAAGCCCAAGAGTTTGAGGTTACTGTGAGCTTTGATGCCATGATGCTCTACCAAGGGCGACAAGTAGAGACACTCTCTCAAAAAAAAATAAAAATAATAATGATGATGACTAGAGGGTATATAATACGGTGGTCTCAATGGATCTGAAAAATTCATGTGGAGGTAGAATACAGTGATGGTAGTGATCCTGACTTTTTGTAGGCTTAGGCTAATGTGTGTATTTGTGTCTTAATTATTAACAAAAACGTTTAAACAATAAAATGACAAACATTTTTAAATAGAGAAAAAGCTGATAGGATAAGGAAATAAAGACTTAAAGAAAATATTTTTGTACATCTATGCAATTTGTTTTCAGCTAAGTTATATTAGGAAAGAATAAAAAATTTTTTTCTTGTTTTCTTTTTATTTTTCTTGAGACACAGTTTCATTTTGTCACCCTTGGTAGAGAGCCATGGTGTCATAATTCACAGCAACCTCAAACTCTTGGGCTCAAGTGATTGATCCTCTCACCTCAGTCTCCTGAGTAGCTGGGGCTATAGGCACTCACCACAGCACCTGGCTGTTTTTTTGTTGCTGTTATCATTGATGTTTAGCTGGCCTGGGTTGGGTTTGAACCCGCCACCCTCTATGCATATGGTTGGTGCTGTACCCACTGTGTTACTGGCGCCGTTCCAATTTTTTTTTTTTTTTGAGACAGAGTCTCAAGCTATCACCCTGGATAGAGTGCTGTGGCATCACAGCTCACAGCAACCTCCAATTCCTGGGCTCAAGCGAATCTCTTGCCTCCGCCTCCCAAGTAGCTGGGACTACAGGCGCCCGCCACAACGCCCGGCCATTTTTTTTTGGGTTGCAGCCGTCATTGTTGTTTGGCAGGCCCGGGCTGGATTTGAACCTGCCAGATCAGGTGTACGTGGCTAGCGCCTTAGCCCGTTGAGCCACAGGCGCCGAGCCCCTAATTTTTTTTTTAATGTAAAAGTTTATAAAGTAAAAATGTCAGGCCGGGAGTGGTGGCTCATACCTGTAATCCCAGCCAGCATTTGGGAGGTTGAGGTGTGTGGATTGCCTGAGCTCATGGGTTCAAGACCAGCCTGAGCCAGACCAAGACCCCATCTCTAAAAACAGCTGGGTGTTGGGGTGGGCACTGGTAGTCTCAGCTACTTCAGAGGCTGAGGCAAGAGAATCACTTAAGCCCAAGCACTCTACCGAGGGCAACAAAGTAAGACTGTCTCAAAAAAGAAAAAAGTTATAGAAAGCTAAAATTAATTTACCACTGAAGAAAAAAGTTGGTTTTGCAAATTTAGTTAGCTAAAGTGTACAGTGTTTATAGAGTCTGTAGTAGTTAGTGCACAGTAATGTCTTAGGCCTTCACATTCCCTTTCCACTCACTGACTCACCCTGAGCAACTTGCAGACTCTAAGTACCCTATACAGGTGTGCCATTTTTTTATCTTTGATGTTGTATTTTTACCTTCCTTTTTCTATGCTTAGATATGTTTGGGCACACAAAGACATACCATTGTGTTACAAGTATAGTTTCCATGCTGTACAGACACTTCATAGCCTGAGAGCACTAGGCTATACCATATAGCCTAGGGGTGTAACCATCTAGGTTTGTGTAAGTACACTCTGTGATGTTCACACAATGTCATACCTAGATATATTCTCAGAATATATCCTCTGTCTTTAAGGGACACATAACTGTAGTTGGTTCTGGTGATCCAGACTCAATTTGGCTTACCTTCTGACAACTGAGCCACCTTCTCCTGTGATCTCTTACCTTCCAGCGAGCTATATCAAAGTTATTCACTTGCTGCCGGTAATTTGTCCCCCCAGCAACAAGTGTAGGATGTGTTCAAGGCCTCTTAAGCTCAAGCAGAAAATTGACACAACTTTTTTCCTGTCACCTTTTATTGGCCAAAGTGAAGTCACATGGCTAGCACAGATTCAAGAGATAAATAGAATTCCATATCTTGGAGAGAGAATTCCAAGTGTGTGCATTCCAGAAGACATAGAATTTGAGATACTTTTTTTAGAGGGGTGGGTAGGTGAGAGGGCAGTCTACCACACCCACATTTTTTTTTTTTTTTTTTTTGTAGAGACAGAGTCTCACTTTATCGCCCTGGGTAGAGTGCCGTGGCGTCACACTGCTCACAGCAACCTCCAGCTCTTGGGCTTAAGCGATTCTCTTGCCTCAGCCTCCCTAGTAGC